>VOMN01060835.1:0-24406 GCA_014899125.1 Orchestia grillus
AACAGCTATCTATCGACCTCTCTTGCTGCTATTAGCTCTTGTATTTGATGATGCGTGAATCCCATCCTCAGTGCAGGATGAATTTGACGTTTTCTCGAGGAAAAGGAAAAAGTATTTGACAGCGTTAAATATAAATTTATTGAGGAACTTTTTTACTGATACAAGAAAAATTACATTTTTACTTCCAAACTTTTTGATTTTCGATGAATTCTACTGTACGAACGCAATCATAATGTATTTTATGATCTTTTGATAGAACGATACTACAGCTCGGGAGCTGAAAACCTAAACATGATGTTCTGTCATAACACATACTCTTGTACAATGATCTTTTCTGACAGAAATGCGAGTGTACTAACTACATTTAGCAGATGTTATAAAAGAAGTTCTGGCAGATAGAAAGTAAAAATTAAGCTCCGTGGTGTCTATCCGTATTTTTATTTATTTCACAAAAATTCATTTAGCTGAATATTTCCTATTATTACATTACGAGATCAAGTGAGGAGCGGCCACCTGATGACATTTGTGGTGTGCAGATGATCCCGCAGCTGATAGCCCGCATCGACACCCCGAGGCCTGCTGTCAGTCAGCTCGTGCATCAGGTCATCACCGACTTTGGCAAACAACATCCACAGGCAAGAGGGTTTCTATCGAGTATTTACAGAAATTTTGGTTTATCTATGCATTGACAAGTGACTTTTGAAGGTTGGAAATCTGACGGTATCGACTTTTGGCTGTGAAATGTGTTCAGAAAAACTTTGCTTTCGTGTTGTCACGCTCTCATCGTTTTTGCCTTTCTCCTTACTGAGGTACGAGTAAATTATAATATTGACTTTTATCATTTTGAGCATAGGTTCTTAACAATGGTAATGGGTAAGTGGCATGACAGTATCACCTATCAGTGTTTTGGTACTAGGTATTGTGATTACTTAATGTATTACTGCACATTTTCAATATGCGTGGTCGCATTTTGAATTTTGTAGAAGACTACAAAAGTCACATCCACTCCCTGCCGAAATCGTCCCGGAAACCTTATCGCTGTCTGTAGGGTGGCGTTTAAAATTCGAGTTTTCATAGAAAACGTGCATTGATACAGATCGTCAAATGGAAAGTCTTGGTTACATTCTTCTCAGTTGAACGATTCGCGATGTGGTGGGCCGGTAACAACGTGTGGGTCATGAAGAATTACGCGCGCTGTGTGCGTGAAAATGTGTTCTATTAGTGTTAATCTGCTAGAATACTCGTTTCTTGAAAAATTCACCAGTTTAACTGAAAATATATTGTCAATCTGTGGTGCTTCAATAACTATTATTGAGCATAGAATCTTCGTTAACTTAACTCATACTTGAAAAATTGTTTTTAGAATATGTTTTAATGTGACTAAGACGCTTTATCTGGTGTATTTAATTAATGTTCAACATAAAAATTCACATGCAAAGGTATGCAAACCATCTAGGGAAAAATATTTATAACTGCGCTCCCTCGATAAAAATTAGCTAGAAAGATGAGGAATATTTTGCGAGTGGTTTTCCGTGGTTGCAGGCGTTGTTGTATCCTCTGACTGTGGCGGCGAAGTCGTCTGACAAATGCCGCTGCAACGCTGCCGAGAAGCTCCTCAACAAGATGCGAGAGCACTCCCCCATCCTCGTCAATCAGGCTGCCACCGTGAGTTGCACGTGCCCGTGTGGCAGTTGAGCTCCAGCTTCATGTGGTTGGTGACTACAGGATTTGTTTGAGGGTACACAACTTTTGACTTAGAACCTAACTTCGTTGAATGACCCTGACTTTCACTTTGTGTAAAGGACAAAGGTCATTACAATAAAGTGTATGGCTTGTCCTCTAGAAAAGTTGTTTCGTATTTTCTTGTCGGAATTAGAGATTTGCTCTTCTTGTGTAGAACTAAGGTTGCTTTGCGCCGTGGTTGGAACTTGAATGTGTTTTCACGCGCACCAGGTATAAAAATGAGATGTGCTCCTCGTTCAACTGCGTCATGCGTGAAATGATGGGACCCTCGTTGTACTGCATTATGCATTCCACCCTGCTATATCACCCATCAAAATTGTTATTATTTTTCTGTTTTTATTAGTGAGTGACACTGGAACGTGTTGTCTTGCTTCTTTCCTGTGGCGCTACGCGTTCTCCCTCGTATTGCAAAGGGTGTCAAGTTACACCAGTCTACCCAAGAATCCCTATTAGTCTTCTTACTCCTGTCTTAGAAATGTGAATACTCAAGATGCACCAATTGCATGGTCTGTAGTTATGTTTTCACTACGATTTAGAGTCCATTTGCATTATTTGGCTAGCCTGCATTTTTTGATAAGATCACCGATGCATGTACTTTGCAAATTCTTGTGTGAACACTTTTACTATCGTCTCTCCCTTGCGTTCGTTTTATTGTCTTTATAACCCATATGCATTCGTCATTAGTTTTAAGCAAGACACATTTAAGAATGTTCTTTACAGATTTTTCTATCGAGGTTTAAGGTGCAAATTGTATCAGCTGTGCGTAAATGTAAATTAATGTCCAACATGACAATCCGTTCATTCGCCACTGGATGAAAGCATTTCCTCGTTTAATAAATAATATAAAATGCAGGAGTAATTATAGAATAATTACAAATGATGCGAAGAGTGGAGTGTGTGATGGCGCGGGCACCGTGCAGGTGTCAGAGGAACTGATCCGAGTGGCGATCCTGAGGCACGAGCGGTGGCACGAGGCCCTCGAGGAGGCCAGTCGTCTCTACTTCGGTGAGCGCAACGACCAAGCCATGCTGAGGACACTGCTGCCTCTCCATTCCATGATGGACAAGGAGCCTGAGACCCTCAACGAGGCCGCTTTTAACCAGGTTAGAACGCCCTGTAATGAACTTTGGTCTTTTCTTAGTTAACACTTTACCTCCAAAGTGGGCCATATATGGCACACGCGCTCATATTACCTAACCTAATGTAACCAAAGCACTAACACGTAAAAATAAAAAGTTCAAGTTTCGTCAAATTTGTGTTCATCATTTGAATAAGCTAGTTATGATTAGATAGAAAATTAGTAGGATAACCAAAATTGTGACACTAAAATTCCTAATTTTCAAATTCACAACAGAGAAATTTGTCGGTATATAATTTTACCTGCATGGAGAATCGTAGTCAAAGTGTTAAAATTGCAAATGAAGTGAACGAAGCTAGTTCGAAGGTATTTTTTATCTGTTCATTTGTTAAAGCTGTTGGTTTAAAGCTTGAAAGTGAAGAATTGAAAGGGCCCTAGCAGTTACCATAAAGTGCTAACTTAGCAATACGAACAGTAGTCATGTTTCTTAGTTTTTAACTTCAGCCATAGTTACTGGTATTAATTTATAACCTCAGCCTCGAATATTTATAATTTTTTTGCTAGGAATTTTTTCGACGTACGTATTAAAATTTAGTATCTCATAATCATAGTTATTCACTCATTTTGAAGACTTCCTGCCGATTTTTGTAGATATTGTGGTACCATTTTCTAAAAATTTGAGTTGACTAACGTTTCATTTACGAGTAGACTTGTGGCGATAATAACTTGAATATCTTATATTCATTTTGATACAGATTTTTCAAATATCTGTTTATCGTTTATGGTTGTGCTATTGGGCTGTTTATTTAATCGTTAATTTGTTTTTCTTGATAATTTACGAACGAATATTTGTTATGGGCTACAAGAGCTGCAACAGTGAAGTCTTCACCATCACTGTGAAGCTGCTCAAACAGCTCTGGGTCGCACTCTTCAAACTTTCTCCCGACTTCGCTGGGATTTTGCTCATAACATTAGGGAACTAGAATGGGACATAGTCTATATTTGGAACGAAAAACTGATACTATTAGGACTTTTTGTGTAAGGTTTACAATGATTCTCTTCTGCTCCTTTTCATTGAGCCATCATAATTTTTGTCGTGAGATGGGAAGCTGCTAATATTCCCAGAAATCCAGGGCTGTTTGGATGCGATTATAACGCTCATTATATTCGTTAAGTTCCGGATGTGACAGAGCTGACAGCTTTTTAACGGTTTTAAAAAAATGGTTGTTAAGAATACCTAGGAAAGCGTCGTGAGGACATCAACATTCTATTAATTCATTGCGTTTCAGGCATACGGTCGGGACCTGTCGGAAGCGAAAGACTGGTGCATGCACTTCCAGCGAACAGGCAATGTGCGAGACTTGAATCAAGCATGGGAACTTTACTATAATGTTTTCAAGCGAATTTGTCGTCAAATCCCAACTCTGACTTCTCTGGAGCTACACTCGGTGTCGCCGCGCTTGCTGGCCTGTCGTGACCTGGACATTGCAGTCCCAGGTAGCTACGCACCCAACACTCCTCTCATCTGCATCAGTTACGTGCATCCGTCGCTGCAGGTGTTCTGCACAAAACAACGCCCCCGTAAGCTCTGCATTCGAGCCAGCACCGGCCATGATATTATGTTCCTCCTGAAGGGACATGAAGATTTGAGACAAGATGAAAGAGTCATGCAACTTTTCGGCCTGGTGAACACATTTTTGGTCAACAACCCGGAAACTTTTAGACGCAACTTGACTGTGCAGCGCTACGCAGTCGTGCCGCTCTCCACCAACTCAGGGCTCATTGGGTGGCTCCCTCATTGCGACACCCTCCATGTGCTCGTCAAGGACTGGCGAGACAAGAAGAAGATACTCATCACCATTGAGCACAGGATAATGATGAAAATGGCTCCTTCTCTTGATCATCTTACTGCCATGCAGAAAGTGGAGGTTTTCGAACACGCCTTAGAACTTACCCAAGGAGACGATCTCGCGAAACTCTTGTGGTTGAAAAGCCCGTCTTCTGAAGTGTGGTTCGACCGCCGCACTAATTACACTCGATCTTTAGCTGCCATGTCCATGATCGGGTATGTCTTGGGATTGGGTGACCGGCATCCATCCAACCTCATGCTCGATCAAAAGTCGGGAAAAATTATCCATATCGATTTCGGTGACTGTTTTGAAGTAGCCATGACACGTGAGAAGTATCCTGAAAAAATACCGTTCCGCCTGACGCGTATGCTGGTGAACGCCATGGGAGTGACAGGCATCGACGGCACATACCGCATGACGTGCGAGTCTGTGATGTCGCTGTTGCGCCGAAATAAGGACTCCGTCATGGCGATGCTAGAAGCCTTTGTCTACGACCCGCTCCTGAACTGGCGTCTCATAGACCAGCAACAGCAGACACAGCAGCGCCGCCCTGCAGATCCTGCGCCTGTGGTGGGGCCTTCTGCAGCTCCTGCAGGAGGTGCTGAAGGCACGGCTGAGAACGGTGAGGGCGCGGCGGCTGGTGTCCCTGGTCCTGGATCAGTGGGGACGGCCTCAGGTAACCAGCCGAATGTCAAACCCGAGGCCCTCAACAAGAAGGCTGTCGCTATTGTGAACAGAGTGCGTGACAAACTCACAGGTAGAGACTTCCCCAATCAGGAAGAGCCGCTCGATGTTGCACGGCAAGTCGACCTCTTAATTGCTCAAGCTACTAATCATGAAAATCTGTGCCAGTGCTTCATAGGTTGGTGTCCCTTCTGGTAACGGCTCGGAAAGCTTGGACGGCCCGCGCTGCTGGAATGGCCTAACTTATTGAAGGCTGTGTCTAACCTCGCTGCTTCAGCCGTAGGTACAGTTTTTTTGAGCATTTATTTGAGCTATTGATCAGCAAAATTGCAAATGGCACAAATTTTTACGTAGGAGATTGCTTATCGTGTGTACATAATTACCAAATTTTTGTGCCTATTGTAAAAATTTCAGCATTAACCTAGAGAAATTTTTCCTGAAATGGGACATTAACCATCTGCCAGCACTACATTCTGTGGCACTTGACCCCCACCTCACCCACCCGTGTAGATGTAAGGGAGTCTGTCCGCTCATGCAAACGCTCACGTTTACTAAGGGGGCATAAGACAGGCATTAGGGTTTGGCTTATTTATTGTATGCTTTGGGGATTGGCGACGACAGATACAGATAGACTTTCGGGACCAATATCTTTTGTGCCCAATTTACTTCCTTCAATTTCCACACCTTCACTATCCTCTTCCTTATCTTTTCTTTCCCTTTATTCGTAACTTGTAGTTTTCATGTTCAGGGGATCCTGTATAGGAACACACCTTGTGCATAGAGTAGATTCTTAGTTTTCAACAGTCCGTACTAAATGACTCCTCCTCTTTCGGTGCGACCTACTTTGAGTCACTGGAGCGCTACCATCTATTCCATCACTATTCGTGTTGTACCTCAGATAAGCACATTCAACTTAGTGTCTACTGCGGCGGCAATATTTTCTGCTCAAAGAGTTCAGGTACTTGACCGATCCATTTAATGCGCTTTTGTTATCCTTGTGGTATATTTCCTGTTGCAATTAAAATTTTCCTTTGGTGTTGGAATCACTTCGGTGAATCGGATATTGAGCGTTTTATTATTTGGTTTGTGTTTTTGTTAATAGTTTGAAGCTAAGCAATTTTATCTGTGAAACTCTGTAAATGTACGTGGTTATTCGTCTGACTTTGTGTACCTGTCGTGCAATAACTTGAGTATCACACACATAGCGGGATGAGGCTTCCGAATGCTCTTCGAGACTGCTGCCAGTACAGCCAAAAGGCTGTATAACCTGTACAGGCATTATTCTATAACCTACGAATCCTAGTTAATTTTTTTGTGGAACCCAATTATTTAAGAGAAATTTCTAATCTTCAAAGCATTAGTCTCGTTTTGCAGTTCGATGTTTTACCGTTGTGTACCTAAGAATTTTTTTCCAGTGTTCGTAAGAATGTTCTTTTTTATAGGTAGTGTTCCTAGAATTGTTTTATATGTGTCCTTAGAAACTCAAGTAATTTTGTTCGTTTTGCTATGAAGTCTACACTTTTTGGACGATAAGACATTCGGTGAAACTTAGTCTTTAGTTTTAAGATTTTTTTTAAATAGTCTTGTAGACGGTCTTATTGCGTCTTGGTGAGTTGCCCTGAATTTTAACGGTGAATAAAAAAGCCTATTATAATAGCTTACGTATTTGAAAGGAGCTGTGACTATCGACACTTCATTTACTAGAATGAAGTCGCATGCATTGCAGATAGTGCACCTCTTACAGTAGACGATTATTATGCAAGTAGCTATTTGGTATGTAAAGGTTTTTTCTTCAGTGCAGTGCCATACCTACGCTGATTTTGTTTAAATTACGTGTTTCTGGAAGGTAATATATGCTTCGGCACGGAGTGAAAGTCCATGATTGTGCACAGATGACTATGGTTCAGGATCTCACAAACTGGTGCTACGAGTGCAGTGCAATCAGTGCAAGCTTAGCTTCGTGCTTCGTTGAAGATGCACGAGCAGGTAAAAGTTAAGCGTGTGGTTGCTATGAGAAATTATTCTTGGGGAGGAAGTGTGGTATTCATTAAAAACTGTTTTATAAGTTTATCAATAAAAACCAATAAAATTAAACTTCTACTCCATCGAATGCCATACCCATTATTTTAGTTACATTGCTGAAGAACTGATGGTGAAATTTGATTTTCGTCGGCCGCTAATGTCACGAGAACTACACTGAAAACTTCACCAACTCGTGCGGAACTGCGCGCTCCTTCATCCCGCTGTGGTGTCTTGCCGCAGGTCACGCACTATCATTTTAGAAACTTAAGCTCGCAATTCCTTCACGTAATCAAGTAAAAAATTATCTAAGTATGCATTATGTGTGCATGTGTTCAGTTTCGTAAGAATTCATCAACGCGTTAATATTTTCCATGAAATTTTGTCTTTCATATTTGTCACGAAAATATTTTCCACTAAGTTGGAGAAGCTCTAGTTAAAACATTTTGCTTTATTTTCGGTGTCTTTTTTAGAAAAAAAAAAAGTTACATTTGAAACTCATGAGGAAACGACAGGTTGTGCTAGTTTTTGCCTTCTAAATGTAAATGACAATTTAAAGTTGGAAAGCATACGTCGCCAGGGGGAACTGTATAGCTACCTCGAACATGTAGTCATAGTTGTTAACGATGCATCAAGTCGTCCCGAAGTCCTGTCCGGATTTTAAATGAAGAGAAAGAGTGATCAATAACTACATTTTACTGAAATCTTGTCAATGTCTGTAGATTCTATATTTATTTTTACTTTCTTCCGGCTACTTACAAGCTTTTAATCCCATTTCTGAAAAACTCTACTTCTTCAGTTAGAAGAGAAGAACGAAAGTAGCTACGACATCCTCATAGTTTACGTGAGGTGATCCGTCAAATGGGTTTGTGAGCTAGGGAAAAATTAGTACTTTGAAGAAGCAAAGTCAGGAGACTAAGACGAATGAGGAATGCTCTCTCAAAGGTCTTCACTCATTCAGGCCGTGATTTTTGCAGTATGGAGTCGACACATGAGATCGATACTGAAGTTTCTGAGTTCTCTTCGAAACCAAAAGTATTATAAGTAGTGACATTAAAAACTCTCAAGCAGACGGAAATAAGTTCGATAATCATAAAAACTAAATTATTAAATTTCAATAAAATGTATTACTCGACCACACATTTTCTTCAATTAAAACCCGGACAGAACGTATAATGTATGAGATGACCTGGTACACGGTGTTTCAAACTATTGCATACGATACTGGGCGTGATTTCAATAATGCAGATTTCAGTTAGAAAACCAATTATCTACTTTAAATAGATTAAATGCTTTTCGGAAATGCTAATTGTGTATCTACGTTATTGTATCATACTGAATTGGTTGCCTTCTGAAGTTTACCAAACCGTCGATTGATGAGCATTCCTTGGCTCCTTTGTAGGTGAAGTTTAGCAACGCTTCTGCCCTTACTTCTCCGCTCAGAAATGGAGAGAATAAAATAAACAAACAAGAAATAAGTAGGTTTTACGAAGTAGAAGTTCAATGAAGATCCTGCCCCGGTTTAGAGTCTAAACGCAACGATGCAAGTGTACAATACTTTCCATTATTCGAGTCACTTCAGCGATCGTCAGGCAGACCAACTTCATTTGATTTGAAAGCAGAAATACCTGCACATTGTTTACATTCTCTACTTATGAACTACGTTTTTGGTTTACATAAAATATACATGTAAAGATACATGAGCGACTTTGAGCAAAAAATGAGAGATTCATATAATGATTTTGCAGAGATTTGAAATCACATAACACTTGAAAACGAAACAATACAACTTGTTGGTGCAAAAAGAAGCAGGAGTTTTATACATAAAAAAGAAAGCAATAAAATGCCTATCGTATTCCATTTATATGAAGCATTATACAACGAATCAAACTTGTAATCGCACGAAGTATATGTACGTAGATTGAGAAGAAATTGTGGAATGGCAATAAACCTTTTCAAGTGAAACTCTATTTTGACGAGCCAAGCCAAAACCCTAACCTTAAAAATAGGTGTTACATTACGTTCAGATGAATTTCACATTAAATCTAGACAGACGTCTACTGAAAAGTACTTAATGAGAATTGTATGGGGAAAAATCGATCCATTTTTCGCTATATCGCATCCAAAGCACATACTTTTCATCAAATCGGGGCATGCTGCATTACAAGATTGACCCACTGGCAACAGACGTGTCATTACGAGTCTATATGGAGCAGACTACAAAACATAAAAATTACCTTCGTATCTATCTCATGTCTTATATTTTCTAAGCCCTATCTATCCCACTCCTCACAGAGGCAACCGTCTGACAAAAGCTCGACGACACGATTAGTTCAACCACAATCAAAGACGTGTCCGATAGCACGCAATTAATGCAGTCCTCGATACGCACTGATATGCCACACCTTGTTCGGGTCAGAGCTACTGAACAGTGGTTACCCTGCTCGTTTTTGGGAGATAAAATATCCAGGTACGCGATGATGAGATCAGTCACTACAAGGATGAGCAAAGCAGTGAGGTGGCACCCTGAGTACCTCAATTACAGCAAATGGTTGGGAAAATGAGAGGCTCTGAAGTTCCGCACACGTAGTCATGGGGAAAATCTAGCATCCGCTGGATGAGAAACAGACCTCTGAGATTTCCTATTTGCCAAGTCGATTCTTACTTCTATCACAACTGGCTTGTCGATAACGACCGCTCCCTTAACTTACCACCTATAGAAAAATATCCATTATAGTGTACATCACAAGTTTGTTCCAGGTTTTTACTACGACACAGTTCATACGTGAAAGCACAAGGTATCCAAGCAATGCGATTACCTTAATGTTAAACTTGTATAAGAAAATAACCTATAGAATGTAGCTCTTCATTAGATCAAGCGTTAATTTCTGTCCTAGTTCTTTCGTTCTAGTTGCCAGTGGAACTTCTACCGCGCCTTTTCCTCTTGGGTTCGATTTCGTTCCCGGCCTTCTTGTCTGGCTCACTAGCGTCCTCACTACGAAGTCTTTTCTTTCGTGCCAAATCTGTACTTACCGCATGTGTCCTTTTCTTTCCATGCCCGTTTTTCGTAGCTTCAGTTTTGGGTGAATCAGAGCTCAGGTCAAATTCAGTCTTCTCTTGATCATTAGCTCTACCTTTCTTGGATACAACACTTTTCTTTGACCTAGAATTTTTCTTGCTAGTGCTAGACTGTTTTTCATCAGCTAGGATGAGGTCACTGTCAGTGGGCTTGTCTTCCTTTGAATCATCGATCATACCTTCAAGCATCTGTATCTCCTTAGCATACCCTGCGTCGTCAGTGTAAGGAGTTTCGAGGATGAGAGGCAGGTCATTGAACAGCTCGCAGTTCATGACACGGGCCATGCCTTCCTTGCCGATGTGGCCCTTGCCAATACACTCGTGCCTGTCTACGTGCGCTCCGGCTTCATCTGCGTCAAAAAACATCAACGTTAAGGCACCAGTAAAGGGTTTGTAAAATCTGTCAGTGATTCCTAACAACGCGATACCGCAAATCCTATCATTGCGTATATCATTCCTAATTAAATTAAAACTAATACTTTATGCGTGAGTTTACTCACATTTCAGCATCGTGCCATAAACATCAAACCCTATTATATACACTACCTAGCCAAAAAGTTTGTCGCGACCTGGAGAAATGTAGGTGTATCAAAAACAAGCATAATAATTTAGTGGACAACCTATAATATTGCAGCTTTTTTTCATCCTGTTAGGCATAATTTTGCAAGCAATCTGAACGAATATTTGTCTCAAATACGAGCAAACTTTGAGAAAGATGTTCCAACGAAAAAGGAAAAAATTTTGAAGCTCGCAGCTCCCTCTCGAGTAGGTCCCACAAATTTTCGATAAGGTTTAAATCAGGAGACTGTCGAGACCACTTCAAATGAGAAAACTATCCCTCGTGATCCCTGAACCAATCTAGCACTGTATAAGACATTAGATGAGAGTGTTGTCGTCATGAAAAATACCAGAAATTTCATGAAAAGTACAAGTCCATCGACGGGTGTGCTTGATCCCCTTAGGTGTTCAAATAATCGTAAGATTGAATTCAGTAGCTGCACAAGGTTGCCGAACCTAATCCCGACCACGTGAAGCACCCCCAGATCATTGTCCTACTCCCCCGGAAGCCTGTACTGTCGGAGTGATGCATGAAGGATGCAAAACTTCCTGGGCTTCCCGTCTCACTCTAACTTTGTCATCTTTTTGGAATAAGGTGAACTTCGATTTATCTGATCTCTGGACGTGTTTCCATAGCTCTATAGTCCAGTCTTTGTAGTCTTTTGCAAACTGGAGCAGTTTCGTTCTATCAGCTTTACTGACCAATGGTTTTCTGATGATGGTGTAACTCCTTGAACACATTTCCTTCTGTTCTCACGATAAGAGCAGAAATTTTTTTAGAACATTTGTTGAACATTCTAGTCAACAGTAGAACACTTTCCGCCTGTTTGCTTTTACGAATCGCTTCGGAAAACACCTGTCGCAAGTATTAAGAATTCTAGCTCTGCAACTATTACCTCGGGATGACTGTAATTCACAATTTTTCCAAAGGGAAATTGTTCCTCTCTCAGTACTAAGTTCCTTGGCCAGCCTTTAAGGCACTTCTCTGACGGATTTCCCAGCCCGGAGTAAGCCTATAACCTGTCTTTTGTCCGAGACGAAGGTTTGTTTTGTACGTTATTTCCAGCGGGATTATTCATGCTTATTGTCGCGGAAAGAGCATGCGGAGTATTGGCTACCCAGTGACCCTCACCGCAACTATTGTTAATATATTCTTTTTCTTAAAATTAATCACCAGGAATCATGTAAAAAATTGTTTTCCAGCGTGATACAAACTTCTTAGCCGAGTAATGTAAGTACGTATGTGCAAGGTAGCGAACAGGACGATGAAGGGTGCTACTTGAGTGAAAAAAATGAAAGAATTTTTCCTACTACAATTCTTGAAAACCGGAGCGCTCAAAGTTATTTCGATAAATAAATTGTTATTAACTGATTGAAAACGCACTTCAACAGGTCGCAACTAGGCGTAAGGCACTGATCAGGTTTATCTCTTAGTATATGCAAAATAGGTCAGGATTTCTTCAATCAAGAATCTTAATTACGATTGTCGAAAAAAAAACAGATCAAACACGGATCAAAATTTAAGAACAGTAAAATATTTTTCTCGGTAATCTTACTTTTGGAGTCGTTGATGTGCAGACCACGGAGAAACTGGAAGCCAATTATTCTCTCGAAATCTTCAAGAAGTAAATTGAAGCCTTCTTCGGTCGCAAGGTCATAACCTGATACATAGAAAAAAAACATCTTCAGTCAGTGAACTTTAGCAGAATCATTGAAAAATACATAGATTCATGCAGCACACCACAGTGAATCAAATCTTTATGGTTCAAAAAAGTTTCCTCTGTCATATAAAAGCTAAGACAGTAAGATAAATTTTCTGGAATGAGTGGCATGTTGCCCTGTGTAAAATAGTTCCCATGGTTATAAAAAATCGAACATACTCTCAAGTGATACGTTGATCAAATTGGAATACGTATCCAATTTGAAACTTTCATCTACAGACAAGACATTTCAACGAATATCGGACGTTCCTGACAAAATCTGCTGGTCTTAACACATATTCCATTCCCCAGAACGTACGGTAACTACGAAATTATAAAATAATCATGCACAGAATCTTTATGTCAACAGATAATCAAATCCATTGGTTCAATTGTAATTCGAGAAGGACTAATTCACATCATAATTTACGTGTAAAGTCACGCATGAAGACACCATTCTTAAAATCCTCTCAAATCGAACAGCTCAAACAACACACCTGCATTGTGAGCGTGGCAGGTGTCGATGCAGATGCCCACTCGTGAGCGGTCCTGCACGTGTTCGATGATGAGCCGCAGCTCATTGAAGTCTCCACCGATCGTGTTGCCCTAGCAAAAACGTGTTTCATGTAATGACCACCGAGATCAAGTCACAACACAGTGTGTGAAGGTGAAATGCAGGAATAGGAACAAGTGAACACAATGCGCACCCGCACCGGTATTCTAACTCTCGTACTTCACTGTCACTGTGGCCTCCCTTCCGTAATTGACATTCAGTAGCAGCTGAAATATTAGGTTGTCTAACATGAAATGACGAATATAAAATAGAAGAAAATAGTTGTTTCGAAGTGGTTATTTTAACCAGAATATGATCCCTCCTCCTCTATGACCTTTGATCAACGTTTATCTAAAGCAGTTGTTCAAATGCGTCAACTATACTTTCCTTAGTTAAGAATGTTTTATTGCAAATAAAAAGTTAGAAATGCTTAAACAAATGATAATCAGTACATCGATTCATACCAGGAGAATATGGAGGATGTTGCCTAATTTCATAATTCAGACTTGGCAGCTCGTCGACCGTAGCTCTAGAGGCGTGGGGTCGACGTAGCTTTAGAGGTCTCAAACCCTCGTGGGGTTTGAGACCTCTTCTCGTAGCTCTAGAGGCGTGCATTATCGAGAAGTAAAATTGGTCAGTCTCTATTCGCCAGTCATGGATGCTTCTTTTTCAATTTTTCATGCATGTGATCAATGTCATGACAATAAGATGTTGCTGTTACAGTATTACCTTGTTACAAAGATAAAACAATAATTTCCTCTACAGACCACCAAACAGTCACCATTAACTTTTTTTAATAAAAAGGTGGTTTCGGAGTGGTTAGGCAATTCTTCTGCATCTAACCACTGCCCAGTTCTTATGCTGTTATCAAAGAGTATCCATTTCTTATCACATATAATGATTCGAGTAATAAATGGATCTCTTTCGTGCAGAAAAGTTCAAGAAAACTACTCTAAATACAACATTCTAGTTTCACATTTGAAAGAGTATAGCTATTTCTTCTCATACTCCATTTCTGATTCACTCTCTTCAACTCCCACCAGAACGTAGAACAGATTTTGTTTCATTAAAAAAAAATACAGACGCCTAGAGCACCTCACAAGTTCTCATGATTAAGTGGTGCACAAAAATCAACCATGATCCTCAAGAACAATGGTTGGAACACTTTTATCATCGGCATTTTTATAATTCATATTCTCTGTTCTCCCCTGAAAACTTGTGGTTGACCTCAGAAAAAAATTATAACCTCCCTCCATATTACTCGCACCCACCANCAGAAAAAAATTTATAGCCTACCTCCATATTACTCGCACCCACCTGCTTGCACATGTTCTCGAGCACTACGATGACATGAGGAACTTTGGCGTGAGCGATGTTGATGCTCTCGGCGATGGTGCGACAGCACGTCTCACGACTCGATCCACCGACACACGAACCTTGACATAATACTTGCTGTTATATAATAATACTAATATATTCCGTTCCGTGTTTTACCGTCGGTTAATGTACTCAGCACATTTTTTGCTGAATTAGACATGAGAGATATCGTCATTGATTATATTCCAGCAAAATAGGACTTGAGTGAAGGTGGCTTTCCTTGCATTAAACATTTACCTCGACTTCTGGAACTTAAATACTTGCATAAACTTCTTCAAGAATTTGGACATTGGTAAAGAAAACAACCAAGACTTAATGAATACATAAATGATGCAAGTAAGTTAAACAATGCAATGAAATTTTGAAATACAGGGTATTGATTGTGTGGTTCACCCTAACAAAGAGTAAGAAAAATAAGATTAAATATTATACAATATGCATTTCTGATTCCATCTTGAGCTGCTCATGCTATTGCTTGGGATGTATATGTTATGAGGCAGCTTAATGTTTAAACTAGGCAGACGCTAGCAACTTATGCTTTCTTTGAGGGCATTTATAGGCTCCCAAACAGCTTTGTGCAATGCAATTTCTTGCGTGGCGCAATGCATCTTTTCATACTTTTCTCTACATTGTACTATCATCAACAGAAATT
The DNA here is from genome assembly GCA_014899125.1 of Orchestia grillus. NCBI lineage: Eukaryota > Metazoa > Arthropoda > Malacostraca > Amphipoda > Talitridae > Orchestia > Orchestia grillus. Next base: position 15,293 of record VOMN01060835.1, read on the forward strand.
ATGGTTATTACGACAACGAATTCTACTTGAGTATGACCTCTAAGTGCAGTGAATAAAACTCTTATTCAAATAAAGCACTAAGAAATACCAAAAATAATAATTAAATAACAAGAGAAATATAGCTTAAGCACCAGAAATTATCCCTTGTACAATGAAAGGCTAGAAAAATAAAAATATGCATTGATAAGTACAATTAGGAAAAGTAGAATGATAGAGAAATTACAACAGGAACAACATATGTCTGAAAATAACATACTTGTATCATTTACAGATTAACCAAAAAAATGTTAACCCAATAGATCACACACCAGGATGAAAGTTGAAATGTGGAATTCCAAGTTGAAGGCAACGGTCCAGCTCCTCCACCAGAAGAGCTCGACTCTTCTCAAGCAAATCCGGCTTGCAGGAGCCCACATTCATTAGGTAAGAGCCATGCGGCAGAATCAGGTGCATTGAAAAGTCCTGTAGTTGTACGGAAAATTACAATAATGCAACACAAAAATAGCTACTTCATTCATGGACTTTCACAATTTTGATTAAACATAAAATACTAAAACATGAAAATATAGGTATACCAAAACATGAAAATATAGGTAACAATAGAGAGATTATAAACTTCAACATCATTATACATCAAAAGAGTAATTAATATCGCATAGCAAGTTTAATATCTTGAGCCATCTTTACTTCAGTTCCTTGGTTGCTTTTGATCTGTTTTGCTTCTATCCTGCCACATAGCCTTAAATTTGTAATCAACTGACGAAAATACTGATTTATTCAGCAGAGCTACACCATATCAGCTGTGTCAAGCTTTGTTCTAAAATCTCAGATGACAATGCATATTTACATTTAAAGTTGACATTATGAATGCAAATGTATGCGTTTACAATTACTTAAAAATGAACTATGTCCCCATTTATACAACTGACACTCACCTTGCCCAGTTTTTTGAATGAAGACACATGTTCCTCAAGGAAAGGTTTGGCAGACCACTGCCTTTGGCTACGCATGAACATGGCAAAACTTTTGGCATTAATAGCGTGCGCATTGTTGAACACATTGTGAATGCCTCCTGCAGCAGAGATGTGAGCCCCAACATATTTGCGTCCTGTGCGAGGCACAGCAGGGGGACCAGGCCCCAGGCTCGGGTATGATGAGGGAATTGGCAGTGACCCAATCTGACTTTTCTGAACAACCGAAGGAAAGGATTAAAAATGCAAGAAAGAAATTATAAATTAAGTACTTAATGTTCAACACTACATCATAAATAGCAATTCAAAAGAGATGTTAGGAGTAAACATTGCATAAATATTAAAATTACTAAATAAAACAGAAGGTCAGCAAAGGTACTATTGAAGTTAAGGGCCACTCAGCTGTTTGAGAAAAAGACACAAAAATAATGCTGAGTTGATATCACCATAAAATTCAATTTGAATCATTATAGGTGTCCATACTAAGACAGCAGTACAAGCATAATGAACTGTACAGGGCGTACACACCCGGTGAAGACTCATTCAAAACTATGTCCCAGAAAACTAAAAACAAAATTGTACAGAATACATACCTAAATTCAATGTAAACATTTGCCCTTTCAGTTTTGTTAATAAAGTTTATTTGATAAGTCCTTTCTTTGTACAAATCCTCCATTAAAGTCGGTCAATGACCTGAGCACATGTTGGACACAAAGTTTCAAAACATATCTCATCTAAGTTCTTCTCCAATTAGTGTTTTAGAGCATCAATATTTTTGTGAAAAGTCACACAAACCCTCTGCTCTAACTTGAACCAAGTAAAGGGTCACAATTCTTTCGATCAAAGAATTTTAAAATTTTTGCACAAGCTCTCAATCTTCATGGCAGTATAGGATCTCACTCTGTGTGCTAGAACATCACACTGTTATTTCCCACACTACTATTTATCATGGAATCCCCATTGTTCAACCTCACCAAATTACTGTGCTGTTCAATCTTTAAATGATCTTCAATGAAAACAAGGGATGTTTTGTGGCCACATGACATCAGCCCAGCTCGTACAATAGCGAAGTAAATTTTTCATGTCTCAAGATGTCAGCTGCTCTTCAGAAACCCTTCGAACACTATCAGCTCAAATTTGGTAATTGTCTGAACCATAGACTGCTTCAATCATAAACAATTTTTCATCAATCCAAGAACAACACATGGCTGCTTGTTGTCTCTCAGATGTTCAAGAAGGGGTCTTCCTTCAGACAATCTCTTCATTTGTGTAGGGTCCAACGAGAGTTATTGCTTCAAATTTTGTAGGCAAAACAATTGAGATCATTTTTTGACACTTTTGGGTAACCATATGACTCGTATTTCTTTTTCAAATTATTTACACTTCTTCTAGGGTTTATTTTGATATTGTTGCTCATATAATTACTGAAATTTTGAGATCTTGAGTAGTTTTGGTGGTACATTACTCACCTTTGGGAGGTAGCTCCCAGTACCAGTACCTTGGATGGATTTAATAAGCTTCAATTTGACAGACCTGCTCACAAGTGGCCTCAACATTTTTGTGATTTGAGCAGCTGTCTTGCCCATCTTATGAAGATTTTCAATAAGTTTACTTCAGATGTTCATGCTTGTTTAAAAACCGATTTTTTCATTTTAAATAACGTTTAAAAGTGTTTACCCTACACATTAGCTATGCCTGTCACAACATAAAAAATAGTCTACACTTAGCATTTACACCTTGCAATAGCACACTTTGACTGTACTGTCCTCAATTAAAATAGAATTATGAATCTTTTAAACAGTTTAAATGATGAATAAAATTTTTTTTAAATATCTAAAACATTATCCAAAGTGCACATGAATCAACACTGACTAAACAAGAAAAACTTTTGAACAATCAATATTATAACACAAACATGATGGGAAAAACAAATTTATTTTAAATTCCACAAAGGAACTAAAAAAATTCAATTAATGAAAAATACCAGTCTCTGACAGTTATGATCCAATCCATATGGAATGTAATCTGAAGAGAGCAGAAAGAAGAGACCATTTAATATGAACTACAGGAAATGTGAAATCTATCCACGTGATGTGCTTGACCCCAGGATCCTCTGCATAAAAACAGTAAGTTAAAAATGAAGAGAGGACGAAAAGACAAAGAAGAGATAGCAAAGTGGTGAAAATTGGAAAAAGCAAAGTGAGCATGAAAGATAGAGTTTCCAAAAGCCTAGCTAAAACTGAAGTAAAATAGCAGTGTTCCCCTGGCAATGTCAGTCCGTATAGCATACAATAGACAAGCCGAACTAACCCATTTATTGTCTATGGCCTATCACACATGCCCTGAGGGATGACAGTACCACATTTAAAATTTTTGAGAAATCTGTAAATCTATTTCTATTACCTATCTGTAAAAATCCTATAGAAAAGTCATATAGCAAATATTCATATTAATAATAATAACAAAATGTACCTATAACCTTCAAAAATTGTTTGTTATATTATAAATTTAATATGAAGGTCAAAGAAAACACTTTCTGAAAAGTTTACTACTAAAGCAAGGGCTTTTATGCATTTTCTTTGCTCATCTTTAGTAGTCAGCAATAAAATACATATTTCATTTTCATATTCATTTTTATGTTTTATGTTCATTTTTATCTTCCTTGCAGAATAAAAATGTTATAATTGTAGCAATTATGTGTTGAATGTCCTTTTAATATGCATTTTTTAATGTTATTGTGGACTAATGAAGTTGAGCAAAGAAAATGCTCAAAGCTGTAGTTTTTAGTAATCTTTTTAGAAACAGTATGCTTTCCTTGAACTTCATATTAACACTAATTTAATAAATTCCATTTTGGTGAAACTAAGTCTACCTGTGAGATCTTTCAATTGTTTAACATCAAATTTTAAATTGAAGATTTAGTTATTTAACTATGAAGATAGCACTGTAACCTTTCTTGGCCACACATAAAAGATCTCTGTCCTTTGAATCATGACTCTACCACATGAATTGTTAAACATTTGAATAGTGAAGAATCAATGTGATAAAATACTAGCAAAAATACCATTGATTTATCTGTGGGATACAATTGATAAACAAGCAAATATTAGAACTCTCTAGATCCTGCACTTAAAAAAAGCATAAAAAAGTATAGTTGAAGCATCAACAAATAAATCAACAAATGCTCAATACTAAATTCTCATTTACCTTCAATTTCACTTTAGAATGTATCCCGTTTTCACAATCTGCATTCATTTGAGATATGGAGCTATTAAAGTCTATGAGTGAGCTTCGACTGGTGGTAAACTGTCCATTTTCTCTACCATCAGCTACTTCTCTGTCGGGACACTCTTCTGATACTGTAGTTTGAGGTTCAAAACTTTTTTCTGTTTTTTCAAGAGGTTTCTTCAACTTTGAAAAAACCTCAGGTTCTTCATTAAATATATCAGTATCATCAGGCTTGTTTTCTCTCAGTTCATTTTGTACTAAGGGTTTTGTTTGGGCAGATGATTCTGCTTTAGTTGGTGCAACTAATATATCAGATGATATTGCTGTTTTAGTCTTCCCTGAAATAGGTTGATTTACAAAGTCAGGCACATCATCTGAAGAGGCTTTGATAATATCCCTTTCCAGCACATTATCTTTTTCACCCGGATGAATAGTTGCGCTAACCGAAGCACATTGGTGAAACTTAGAGCTTGTGTCAACATTGTCTAGAATTTGTGTTGTAGCAAGACAAGTTTCACTAGCTTCATATTTTAAGGAAGCTTGAGTAGCTCCTAAATCATTCTTTGAATAGGAATCCACTTTGTTTGAGGGCTGACATGGTTCCAAACAATTCACCACATAACCTTTTTTGCGTCTTCTCTGTTGATGCATACCAGGCTTTTCAACGGCGCACAATGGTTGTTTTGTGGTAGGTGTAGTTCTTGTGTTTTCAGAAGAAATGCTTGAAACATTTTCAGAAGTATGAGATTGTTTGGTGGGAGGTATTCCTAAGACCCTAATTTTAGTAGCTGCAATTTTCTGATCATAAAACTCAGCATCCAGTAGACTACTTTTTTGAGAAACTTCCAAGAGTTTGGATGAGTTCAAAACTATGTCAGCTGAATTAACTTTTTTGATAGGCTTAGTCACGGTCACGGCCAAATTAGCACGAGGAACTTGTAGTGTAGTCACGTTAAGCACCTGGTTCTTGACTTCATTAGAAGAACTTCCGGACCAGACTTCATTCACGACCAGAGTATTTTGATATGATTCATCTATTGAGTCTAGCTTTTGCAACCATGCCTCATCAACATCAGGCACTAATGAATCAACGCTTGTCTTTGCAAGGGTACACGGTGCATCAACCATGCATGTATGTGAATCATTTTCTGAATGACTATTCACATTACTACTGGTTTGATAATTTACCAAAGTGTTATACTTGGCCTGTGAAGAATTTTCTACATTTCCATTGAAGCCCCTTCCACCAGTTTGGTCTAAAAGAACACAAGCTAGAGCATCAACATCTTTACAGTCATGTTCCAGCTCTTCATCAACAATTTTCATCAATTTATCAACAAGATTACTGGCCCTGTGAGAGACATCTAAAGATATATTTAAATTTTCATCAACTTGCAGATGAGGAGGTGTAGAAGTCTGACTGGCTGTTGATATCATGCTCACTGAGGCATCAGCAGAAGGGTTAGTGTCCTCATCATACATTTTTTCACATTTTTTAATGGGATCAGTTGCTTCATTACTAGAAGTAGGAAGTAAATTATTTACATTTGACTTGCAGGCTTTGGTAATATCTTCACTTTTCTGTAACTTCTCCATTTTATTTGCAGTCCTAGGAGATGCAGCAGATTTTTACAAACTCTTCTCTCTAACAAATGCAGTTAAACTAGATTAACCTAAATGGATAAAAATTACTTTCATCAATTCACTGCTGTAAGAGAACAAGAAAATTTTATTAGTTATAACTATAAATACAATTCCTGACTAGATCAAGCTACTACTAGAGAATCCTGTGACCAGAAACTAATATACACTCCCTGCAAATTGTCCTACTTTCCTACTTCTGCCCATGAAGATGTACCTTTGGAGTGAGCAGAGAAGAGACAAATAAGGCATGGATAACTCAAATCATAATTCAATCATAGTAAATCTCTGATAAGATAAACACACAACCAAAGAGTACCCTACAAATGGCAGACTTTCATAATACACACAATCAATAAAAAATTACAATAGATTGAATAGAACTTCAATGGATATAAAGCAATTATAAAGATGCAAAAAACCTATTCAAATAGCAGCAGCAGAACTCAACATGAATAGAAGTTTACGGGGCAAAGTCTCTTACTCCTTGTTCACCAGAGACCACAGTGCAGCCAACTGCCACCTTAGTTTTATAGCTATTTGTATGTATCTTGCAACTGTCTGCATATTCTTCCAAGACATGGTCCAGGAAAAGACATTTCAAGACCAAAGTTGAAAGCAGATCTTTCTTTGGAAACTTGCACCCCAGAAAAAAGGTTTCAACTGGAATCAAACATGTTTGATAGCTTGTATATTACATGAAATATACTTTAAATGAGGGGAGCTGTAAAATGTCAGACAGAGCTTCATAATTCATTGCTGATAGAAAATTATCAGGACAGAGGGCATATTGATCTGGTTGAGCAAGTGCACAATGCCAGGTCAGAGAGAAAGGGTTTGTTCAAGTGGACCAGTTCTGCAGTGATAATTGTATATGTCATTGTTGGAGTGAAGATTCTCCATTACTTTCCACACAAAGGCTAGTTGCAAAACAGCTCCTGAAAGCAACAGTACATAACCTGACAGCCCCATTCTCAATTGCATTCAAGGTTGAAAGCATGCTTTCCTTTGCATTTTGATAGATCACACTACCTTAGTCCAACTTGACTCTAGAGTTGAAGTTGTGTATGGTAATCCATACTCTAAAATAGAATACTTAATAAGCCTTTTAATCATCCATAAGCCTTCAGTTCAGTCATCTCATGCACTTCACCTTAAAGGCTTGAAGATGAGATTTTCAGGTCAGCTTACTATCTATGGCCATTCTGAGAAATTTTACTTGATCCATTAACACCAGTGGTCTGCATTCAAGTCACAGAGGGCCTCCCAGAAACCAAAAGGCCTAAAGATTTCAGTAGAAAGAACAAAGCAAGCTTGTACATCTATTTGCTACCACTGTTGACAGCTCGCTGTACTCCATGGGTCAAAGCTGGCAAGTAATTAAACGAGACATTAATCATAGTGATGGGTCAATTAATTAGCATTGGCATTCGCAAGTATCAGCACTTTAATGAAGGAATTGGCCTTCACACAATGAAAATTGTCTATTCTGTACAAATTTCAACTACACTGAAAATAAAAATCATTCAGAATACAAATGATACTGATTTTATAATATGAGCATATGCTAAAGTTGAAGCTTATTATTGCCTGTTCAAGCACATGTACATTTTTTTAGCTATTTTTGTGATGTTAATTACTATTAAGGAAACCAGTTGGTATTCATTAATGTACTATCAAGAATGGCATATTAATCATATATTGTATGAGCATATATGTGTATGTAAACTTGTGTAGTTTCTAGTTAAACAAATTTTTGACAAATTAATTTTCAGGTTTGGGTGACAAACAGGCTCAATCAACTATTTTTGGAGCATACACATACATGTTACTTCAAAGTGTTCACGACTGGCAACACTGCTTAAGCAGTAGTAGAGATGCCATCAGTCTATACTAAATAGTCCTTACTTTTTCAGTGCAAGATACTCGCCAGTTTCTGAAGTACTGCTATTCTTAACACTACTACTACTTTGTAGCATTGAAATATTTTCTGAACAAACTGGCCAGAACACATTTCAGTACTACAATATTTTGGAAATGAAGTCAATCAAAACTGGCAGCTTCATGTCAAACATCATAACATATATAAAAGTCAAGACTGGTACCCAAATTTTTTCACCCAGTGTCAGACCTGGCTTCATTTTATCTTCATGGATGGGTCAGGAATATTAGTTTTTCATAAGGCAAGACCAACCATAGAAATTTGAAAACAAAAGTCTAATAGAAATAATCCACTAGGTATAGTTTAGAAGATACGATGGTGTGAGTTAGTACGCATGTCATCTGGAGCACACATGATGATGCTGTTGGAATAATTTGAAATCATCTTCACAACTTATAACTTCTACATCTATGCAACAGAGAATAATTTCTATGTCTGCCTTTTTATGTGATTTCTTAAGTATGGCATTTCATAACTATTTACCTCAGTTATGAGTACTCTAAAGAGCTTCCCACTTATTGTACAGCCTTGATGTTGAACACATCAGATAGATTTAATGCGCAAACTGTTATATACACAATTCTTAAGGTATGATGATAAGAAAAAACCATCTCAGAAATCGACTTGCTATAAAAATTTTAATATAACCTAGAGCTTTTGAGTGTGGACAACACCCATCTTCAGTGGAAAAACCTTTTATGGCAGGTCGAATTGTGAGTTGGTTTTTTCTTATCATCATATCTTAAGAACTGTGTATATAACTGTTTCTGCATTAAATCTATTTAATGTGTTCAACATCATGGCTGTACTATTTATTCAATGTACTACTTATTCAATGGTTTATCAAACATGGTAAGCAATGTTATTGAATACATTGCCAACGCCCAACAGACAAATGTTAATAGTTTGGTTGTAAAATAGAAAACACTAACTCAGAATGTATTGACAATCATGTTTTAGAGTTCGAAATACTTTCATCATTTTTTGCTCTCTGTACTTGGATTAATAGTATCCTGATATTTTAAAAATCTAAATGAGAGGGTTTTCTGAACCCGCAAATAAAATGAGTGTTGAAGTAAAAGTAAACCGTTACACAACAGTGGTTGGTGAATGCACTATATAGTGGCCCACTTCATAGGCAATAGATTAATTATAAATAATAGTATGTAAAAAATCTATGGAATTTAAAAATTTTCCAAAACGGGCTTCCACCCCTAGAAAATAAAGTTCTATGTAATGAGTTTAGCATCAAGGCTGTACAATAAGTGGGTTGCTCTGTGGAGTACACTAACAAATAATTACACTGGGGAACACTCATTTTGTTGCATTAAG
>VOMN01060837.1:0-53437 GCA_014899125.1 Orchestia grillus
AGTCTACAGTAAAGGAAAACCAAGCTGAAGAGAAAGATTGAATTAGGCTAATACGAAGAATCGCAAAAAGTAAGAATTTTATTTTCAAATTTGATATTGATACGTACATTAATTAGGTCCAGCTAATTTGCTGAACTAGTCACGCTCTGAAGTACTCCCAATTTTTCTAGCTAAGTACGGTACTCACGAACGTTTCGCCACAATAGGTGGGGCTGTAAAATACAGTGAAGCTCAAGACATAACTGTAGAGTTAACGGAAGTATTTCAAATGAAGATCTGACGCAAAACATCACTCACTTTTTAATGCCATCCATCGCTCGGCAGGACGGTGGGTCAGACTCTGCGGCAATTTAGTTCTGTAGACGTCGCGTCGTCAGATTTACTATTGCACAATGTCTGGAATGATAAAAATACTTCATTGAGTTAGCAAGTTCGTACATCAGAACCACCATAGATGCATTGAATCAATCTATTAAAAAATTGCCCCTCGAGCTGCGCGGCGCTGTAGCTCAGCATGTTCGCACGCCGCAGGGAACGGGAATTTACTCCAATATGTCCATACTTGGCCAGCAAAGAAATTCTTTTCCGATCATTAAACTTCGAAGACGAGCTTTAGTGTACGGTGGACTTACTCGATTTGTACGTCTTGGTGTTCAGGCATAAATCATGCATGCAATTTCAAGACCAAATACGCACGAAAGTACAAATAAAAACTAACCGTAATGAATAGAGGTCCTTAGTAAATTTCGTACAGATAATTAGTAACTATAGAAGAGGGAATAAGTAAGAAACAATTCATGAGCGGTTATTCTTACAAAAAAATTCATAGAAAGTTCAATTTACTCGGCCTGAGTACAGGGAACAAAAATCGAAAATGAAGCAACCAACCCAACGAAGACCCACAATGGACTCGTTGCCACTGCTGACACGCAGGCGAAACTTCATCTCAAAACGACCGACATAATTTTTAAGTGAACGATATTTGACAACAAATGTCGTTGATATTTTGCGCACTGGTGTGCCTATGCATCCTAGTTAAGCGAAACTGTAAGAATTCCCGACTTGATAACTATGCCGTTCCACGAGTGAGACTCAGGACGCTAGCCGATCAAAGCCTTCCCGAGGAACGTCAAGTGTCCTAGACATAACTTTCTGCTTCCTCAGTCGAGAAGAGCTCTAGAATCCTTTGAGAATGGGGCAAAGCGTACAAGTAGGCTAGGAGTGAATCTCCGTGGTGAGCCCATCCAAATCATTCTATGTGAATGCGAACAATGAATAATTGTCCTAGAAATCTTCTTGGGAACAATTTCACGAATGTAATTTACATACTAATTAAAAAGCAAAGCTATTCTTTGATTCCAAGATATTGTTCATGGCTGATTTATTTAGAATCTTTAATCAGTAACATTTCTTTAGGATTGTACACTCAAACACAGATTTCAATCACGCTATGCGGAAAAAAATGCCTGCACGTTGATGTAATATTGTGCTCCTGCGGCGTTCGTTCCTTTGCTGAATTTTAACTACAGACTTCAGAGGTGAACAAACGAATTCCATCATTCCAAGCTGGGTTAGGTCCGTGATTCGAACGTTCTATTATAAAGCTCAGGCGCAAAATAGGACAGGAGTATGATGTACAATCCCCAACGCATAGAAACGGTAAGTTAGGAATAAAGAAGAAGAAAAACCGAGTGATATTGAAAAAGTTGCAGAAATTGACACGTAAAGTGATCACGAAGTAGGCAAGTCTCGAAGGGCCGTCTATAATTGAGCTCACCCAGCATTGCCCCAGTGGAGACGCCAGTCCCCACAGCATAGGTTAGACATGCCTAAGTAACCTGGCCCTATTGCCTACCGTACGCCCTCAGAGAGACGAAGGTTTTAGAATAATATTGAGGAATTGGTACCGATTGAAAAAGTATAAATATATTCCACTGATACGATGAGAAATATACTGAATTCGGCAAACTTGAACTCAACTAGCGATTTTGTACTTCAATGAAGTTCACAAGTCTTGTAACAATCGACAATGAAAGCAGAAGGAAACGAACGTCTTGAATAAATTTCTGAGACACAACGGAAGCAATGCTTAGGGTTTCAAGTTGCTCATGACCTCATCACTATCACAAATTCAGACAACAATGAAAATGTCACTGCAGACTAAGTATTTCAGCATACCCCTGCTACAGATACATATACCAGTTAATACGAGTTCTTCACACCTGCCTAAATTTGGCTTAACGATGCGTTTTCGCACTGCCCGTGCTGCACAGCGATGTGCTCTGAAGTTTTCGAGTGGACAAAATTATCAAGTCCATTGTTTAGTGCTAGCAAAGCTACGGTAAAATCACATTCGGACGAAGTTAATTAAACAAGTTTCTTGATACTCTTCTAAATTGCCATTTAAAATCTAGGATTCGGAAGTTCTAAGCAAAAGTCTTCAGAGCAAAGCGTTATTTAAGATTACGTATTTTCTTATAAATAAACCGAAACCAACGAGAAATGAGCTACCGAAATCAGAAGAAATCAAACTAGAACGCTGGAGAATTGCTCCTGGAGCAGCCCGCCTTACCACTTAGCAATGAAACAAAAATACCTGAGCCTTACCAGGACGGACACCCGAGCCCTTTCCAACGGGTATACATTCCTGTTCATTTTTGCATGGACAACTGATCAGGAACTCAGTGCTAGAGTAAAAGAATTTATTCCACCGTGGACCCGGTGTACCTCGAACCGGGTGATCATTTTAGCTCTCTGTGCGTGTTCATCAGAAAATTAGTGCTAGTTCTGGAGAACATTTTCTGGCAATTATGTGCACAGGAAAGTGCCAATACATTTTTTAACATTCATAACAATTCGCTGAAGAGCCTGTAGAGCTCGCTAAAATAAACGAGATCCGAGGTACAGAGGGTCCGAGATGCATCAGGTCCCCAACACGCGGTGCTGATCATGAGTAGCCATGGAAGTATTTTCTGTCGCGTTCTGAAATAATGAGACTAGCTTCACCCAGAGCCCGAAATGAATGCTCAAACAATTAGACTTCGTAACAAGATCACCTGCCCAAGGGACTAGTGCTCACATACTTCAGCATCAAATTATCAGCACGCTTCAGGGTTTTCAAAAAATACTTTGGCAATAAAGCTGGGTGCACCTAGACCCACACCAAAATAAGGAGACTGTACTCCTCCATCACACATTGTTAAAATGAAACACTCTCGTCTTCATCTGTAGATTTTGTTCCAGAGGCGGGTCCAATATTCTGTGATGCTTTACTAGTTGAAATTGGAATGGACTCGACTCGGGCCAAGCGCCTCAGGCAAAGTCAGATAAGCCATGCCACACTTGTGCAGGGAAGCTGGGCAAACAGGATTCGAGTGTTGCCATCCGTTGCAGCTTAAACTCCAGGGTGTTTCGAAAACTGCATCATTGTCTAGAGGCCATGGAATTTCTCCTTCTCATTCGTTTGCCTTCACTAGGGCACAAGCTTCCCTTCACTAGGGCACAAGCTTCAGCAACTGGGATGATGCGCGTTTATGACGATGATTTTTCCAGAAAAAGATGTATCAATTTCACTTTGAACAGAAATCATGCCGATGTTTTGAAAATATTAATGAGGAGAGCTAATGAAGTGATTATAAAATGTTTTTTTTTAAATATATTTCAAAATCGAGATAACTTCAGTGAAGGCTCGTACTCACAATTTTTTCTTCGGTGAATTCTTTCATGGTGACAATGAGAAGCAAAAATTAAGCCAAATAAGTTATCATTTTCATTAAAGTATGGAATGAAAATTTTTCAACCCACCCAAATGCTGCTGTAGTACTCGTATTCCTGCAAGTTGTGCTAATTTTCACGTGCCAGGAAAACTATTTTCACAAATAGAAAATAGTACTGACACCCAATTGATTCATGCGAAACCACATTTTTAATCTCAGTAGCGTCGTTACCGAAAGATATGTTTTGAACCAGCTCAAGTGCTCCGTGAATGTCAGCTTCAGAAACGTCAAGACGTGAACTCAGGATTTCTGAACTCTTCGGGCGAGATTTTGACCCTAGAATGGACACCCTAAATCTAAGGTTACGTGAAGGAGAGACCCTTCGTCTCAAATTCATGAGAAAGAAATGGAAGGCAAATTACGGGATCCAAGAAATCCGAAGTTACCATTGCAGGGTTAATGTCTCGTGTAATTTTGCTGAAACATTTGGAAACGTATTTTTATTGTGAAACGTTATTTGAAAGATATTATATAATATGTCGAAATTTGAAAACTAAGCCTGCAAAACTGACTGCGCTAGGTGCAAAGAAAAATAAAAAATATAATTTTGATGAAGTTGCATTTTATTTACCTGCAAAAGGTGAATGAATATGAATTTTTTAAACAAATTTGAATTGGTTCTAACCATAACCAAGTGCTGAGGCTGCTGCACTGCACATGGGCACGTAAATGAGGAGGGAGCTTACGCTCGCCTCAGAGCAGCTCCGTCCACGATCCCGCTTCGTACTCACCCCCTACTCCCATCACTCCCTAACTTATGTGCGGTGCATCAGCCACAGTAATTCTTGAGTACCATTTTAAATTGATTGTATAATAAATAAAATAATTTTTTTGCCGGCAATGCGTATGGAGCCGTATGCCAATAGTACATTTTTGTTTATTTGCTTCTCTTGAGAAACGTATTTGATTGACTTTGAGGCGTATTTCGGCTATAGCTAGGCCTTCGGGACTTCAATCTTTTACGCCCACTTTGCTTCTTTATATTTTCATGCCATCTTTGCTGATTTTCCTTTATTTTTTCGTTCTCTTGTTTCTTTACCTGCTGTTTCTACGCGCAGGGAATTTCGTGTCCGAACACTCTTGTGCATAGATTCCACGTTTTTTACAGCCCGTACTAAATGGTCCTTTCTTTCCGCTCTCTTGAAATCACCTTTGGTCTGGCTAGGGAGTTTTAAATTAACTAATTAGTAATAATCGATTTCGAGACGTATACTTCCTTCGCTTGGGAATTCTAGTTCAAACAGCAATTTTACAATGATTCATCTTTTGTTTGAAAACTCAACACGAAAATATGAATTGAAAAAATCGTGACAATTTCTTCAAAATGTCAGTTTTTTGTTGTTTTCTCAAAAATTGGCGAGGACGTAAATTCCTCGCCAATAATAAGACCAATCCCATTGTGTCAGTGCAAAAAAATGCGCCATATAATTTTTTTTTAAATTATGCGAAAATATTTTTCGAATCTGAGAAATTTAATAAACAAGAAATTTAGAAGCCGATCAGATCCGCAGGAAAAAAGCTGTTTTTTCGCCCAGACAGTATCCTTGGCCCCCATGCAATGATTAGCCGCACTCTCTCTGAAGACTACACACTGGTATCAAACACATTATCTTTTCCATGCATACACACGTTTTGTGATCCGTTGTTATAACTAGTGCGAGAGAAAATACATTTAACCTAATAATTTTATCGTTCATCGAGTGATTCATTTAACTTTCGTGCTTCTTCGATGCACATGAATGTTGTGGGTTGAGACGTGTACGCCCCACTTTCGCAAACGATTGGAGAGACTTGAGAATACCGAGAAAAAAATACATTGGTTCTGTCTATTTAGCGATCAATCAACTCTGACACTTTACATTCCCTGAACTCGATTTCGGCAGCAAAAAAAGGCGAGCTCCTCGCGGGAGCTATTGTAACGAGGAGAATAATGGGACAAAGAACGACATGCAAAGCAATACAGCTAGCGCATTGGGAGTCGACAACGAATCTCATTATCTATTCTCTAGCGGCTGATTTAAGAAGTATCTAGACGTAGCAAGTCTACATACTGTGATTTATAAGTACCAGGTATACCTGCTGACGAGGACAGACAAGGGTTCTAGAATACGGTACGTGCGTGCGTGTGTGTGTGTGTATGCTTAATTTTTCAGTCAGTTTGATTTGTTTCCAATGCTTATTCAAATTTAAATATTGCTTTCTACAAAAACATGTTCCTTGAAGCGTGCACAGTTTCTCCTTCGTACTCGGTACGCCCAAAAGTGATTTCTATGTGACAATTGTTCTAACAATTCCGTTAATGTAACTGTACTCGTAGCATCCGCGGTAAACAATTTTCTGGCCCCACTTGTTTGCTTGGCCTATCCCACCATCTTGACTGAACCATATTCCTTTGACATGAATTGGCCTATTCTCACGATCGATGTCTGAAGGCACTGTCGAGAGACCCAAATGCTCCCAACGGACTGTACAGTCCCTCGACTTCCGACACAACTTCAAAATGGAGAGCAAAGTTAGCATTCGATGCCCATGTATGGGTGTCTCCCAACACCGTCCTCTTACATTTACTGATCTTGTGGAGGGCCCTTCGATGTCACGAATTCGTCGATGAACTCTATGCTTCACAACACTCGACTCTTTCATGTCCGCGTCACGACTTTATCTAGTCATCACCATAGATGAACTGTTTTCACATAATTTATTTTCAAAGAGATATAATTGATGCCAGTTTCCATCAACAATACACATCAAAACAGTCGAGTTAAACTTTACCAAAAACTCGAGGACAACGAATAAACTTCGAAATCTGATAGGGTCGAAATCTGACAGGGACTAGATTCCTTTCCGTTCATATTGTTCAATCTTGAAATTACCATACGTATTTTCAGAGGAGTGTTTTTACGTCTCGTTGAGGGGCGATGTCCCTGAAATGTCTCGTAAGAGTTCCAACAGACAGTCAGACTCCCAGGACACAGCGCGTCCCAGTAGACGGAAGCAAATAGACTCGTTCAGGGGCCCTGCAGCACGATGCGGTTCGCATGTGGTATAAGTGAGAATTTCCACGTTGGGACGAAGTACTCAAGTACCGAAAACAATTCCTATTCTTGGATTTCATGTTCCAGAGAAATTTCGTACGTCTTCATCGTAATACTAGTTTATCAATCAAATGAATTAAACAAATTTCAGACGCAATTTTACTTAAAAAAAAGAAATTTTATTTACAATTAGATTCAATGAAGTGCGTGATAATTTAACGAAAGTCAAAATAAAATGGCCTCATTTATCGCCGCAATGTGCAAACTCGAGCCTTCATGCTGCAAAAATATGAAGTTAAATTCACAGGCAACCAAAAACAGTTCCTGTGTTATCAAATGTTTATTCCAGTCCAAAAACGAGCATGATGGTCATTAATATGTTAATTTAGTCGGGTCATGGTGTCGTCTGATGATCAAATTTCAAAATAAAAGATTCCGGTCTCGTACTGCCTCAAAACGAGTGCCCTTTCAAGTCCAAAACGAATTGAGTCGCTAATCATATTTCTGTTATCATTATTGTGTCGTGGGGCTTAACCACCCTTGTCTCATTCTACAGTCCATTTCCTGTTTCAAGTCAATTTTGAGCTTAGGTCGTGAATTCCTCATGAAGTCAAAATGACCAGAATAGTTCCGGAATGCGTTTATATTTTCGATGGTACACCTTACACGAATTCAAAAAGCAGAGAAAAATGACCGAGCGCAATACGGACGTTTGAAACTAATTCATGAAAACCAACACCAAAAACCCCCGACGGAGCCTCGTACTAGGTCTCCCCTGCACGAACAGATATCATACTGAAGTCGTGAGTACACCTGATGGTCACAGTCTTCATCATTGATCTTGAAGATTGCAAGCTGTACCATCATAATTAGCGCTCATTATTTTCTTCATAAAATTTACCTGAAGTATGTCTATATTCTCAGTTCATTGTTCAAAATACGAACGATTGGCGAGAAATAATTTTTCTTTCGTCATGAACTTAGAAATTTCAAGAGCACGAGTAGCAGGATCGCTCGGTTGTTTCCCATGACTAACTTTATCGTTGATTGTGGCGAGTAAGCTTGGGTTCGTCGTATTCACAGGGATTACGAAGACTCTTCTAATCGCCTCTGGGGCTTCAATCAAAAAAATTCTCGCCCCCTGCGCTTCTATATTCAGGCGATAATGGTTCAATTGCTCTATAGAACCCCAAGTTTTTGTTGGAACTTTGTAGTTGATGCAGGTCCTGAAAAAAATAGTAGAATTAATGTAAATGAATGTGTAAGAGAAAGTTCAACAAGTTCTGATAAGATATAATGATCTTACCCTATTGTTTCCTAGGCAGAAACGAACAACTTTAGTCCACTAAATTCTTTAGGTAGCAAGGAACTGGTTCCTATCCCAAATTTAGGTTAGATGTATACGTGTTATCTTCAAATCGTGCTGAGTATCAACAAAGGAAGTGAAATTTTTATGCATTATCGAGTGTAAATTTGGTGCAATAAATTCGGCTTATAAACATTCAGCGTTTGAAAATGTTCTGGTCTTTCTCGTAAGGATAATTCAATATAAATTTGTAGAGACTTCAAATTTTAGAAATTTTGAATATTCCAGCGTCATGTTAAAATAAGTTTGCACAAAAGATATTAAAATCTCCAACTCTGATAAATGCGAACTTGCCGCATAAAAAATACTGTCTTTATAGGGAGATGAACTTTTAGCTAAAAATTTTTTCGGTGCAAAATTATCAGCCCAAGAAAAACTACTCAACTGGTAATCTCGTGGGCTGCTTCGATTCAATCGATTACTTTAATTTTGTATGAATAGTTCCAGCTTCACCTAACTGACTTCTGCTTGGTTTGACTGGTAACCGATTCTGTTTACGTAACTGAAGATGGAAAATTGGAAAAATAGTATATTTGGGAAAACGACCCTCGCAAATACCTAAATTGTTCACTAATGATTCTAAAAAGAGACCACCCAGACCATAAAGAGTCACGCGTATTGCATCCATGCGTTAGTGTCTAGTTAATATACATCATGCTGCATCGTATGGGACAAATTCAAACGCGCCAAAAATCTATTCTATTTGTATGCAAGCACTTTATACTGGACCAAGTTAACCAGCCAAGTTTTTCTACTTTCAGTTCGTCGTGATTTTTAATCCCTTGACGAATTACCCCCAGAAGGCCGGCGGTGCATTCACACGGTCTGTGTTACCGAGAGTGACGATGTGTTTGCAATAACTACGAGCACGAGATGTCTCGGGATAGTTCGTTAACGGGGTTCATATCCAGGAAACCTAGCCAAATTTGTCGTCTACTTACCCCTTCTACTTCCAGTGAAAAGTTTCGACTACTTACATCTTGGTGGAAGCAGGCTGTGCACGCAGTGGGTACAGATGTGACCACAGCAGGCCGTGATGTACAGCACATCCTCAATTTCAGCGAGCCAGCAGCAATGCGCACATTTCTGGGTTCCGTGTCATGGGGGAAGTTGGCCTGCATTGATCATTTTGTTCCATTCTGCTCTTTGAGAATTCATCCTTCCAAGTTTAAGATGAGCGTGCGAGGACGTACGTGTCTGGGAAAGGCAAGAATTGCTGCGAGCATCACGACGATTGGAATGGAGTTGATTTCCCAGACACTCCAGTGCGCATCTGAGCTGTAGAAGTCAAGCACCACATGAAATTTGAACTGAATAGAGCGTTAGTAAAAATCCGTCATCCTGCTTTAAGATTTTCAATAAGTACTCTAGGCCAGTCAAACTAACGTAAGCGGTCCAAGACTATTTTGACGATTACTCGTCCCAAAAAGAGTGTGAATAATTTTCATGCTATTTTTGGGCAACGTTTTTTGAAAATTCAGCAAGCCCCTGTCATTTCATCAATGTATCGAGTATTACCGGGACCCCTCAACCTTGGCTCGACTTTTGTTTGGTATCATTATGAATTCACGTTTTCTCAGCTAGGAAACTATCGCGACTTTCTTGGCACACCAAGGAATATTTGGCGTCTGAAACCATGCTGAATTTAGCACGCTAGTCGTCAGAATTTATTATTATGATTTTCAGGTACTCTTAGGTTATTTTAAACAAATCAGTCGCTAAATAAGACTACGTTCAGGATTCAGAGGGACTGAAGAGAGTAGCACATGAGTGGGCAGTTGCGATGTCCCACGTACCCTGTAAGCCGCAACACGAATAAATATAAAGAAAACACGGTGCAATTTTGGACTCTACAATCCTTCGCACGGATGAAGATCTTAGAAATAATTTATGACATTAATCCACGCAGATCACTGCCAACAGAGGCCTCAGTGTCTCATTTCCCTTCCTTGCCACCTGCTACACAGCACCTCTTCCCTTGCCCCCGTTCTTCAGGCACAGAAATGAGAGCCCATTGGCTTAAGAAAATGAGCTCCATGTAAATATTTCGTAATCTATTCCTAAATTTACGCCCAAAATTTCCCTCTGAGACGGTTCCACGAGAAGACAAAGTGAAGGGTAAAGCACAAACATTGCCACTCCTGCTAAATGTCTATGATTTCCAGGAGTTAAGGCCATGTTTCCAGGTTAACGGGGTAGAATGGAGGCCATCTACGCTACAGGACACACCCAAGTAACAAGCGTTGAGTTTGCGCTGGCTTGGAAACGCATTTCTAGGGACAAAATACGCATGTTATGCTTCGAAACTGGCCTAGTAATTTACAGACCCATTTTATTTTATAGATTGATATTATTTTACATAACTCAACATGAAAAGTTTTTCAACGTTTGAATAGTGAAGACTTGAGAAAAGTAGGCGTAACTCGCTCGATACTAGTCGTATTGTGATGTTATCTCTGGCATTCGAGAGTATTGGAGATACTTGAAGATGTTTTAATTCAGTCCTTACACTATTTAAACCTAATGTTTTCTATTAGTTTTGTTTAAATATTTGTATCTGGGATCCACGCGCATACACGCCCATCAAGTATGAAGACTACGTAGAGAAAAATTGATGATTGTTCACAGCGTACTATGTAAATAATTTGTTAATAACTGCGGCCAATTGTACTGCACAGCGGTTCTTATTCATCGGACGATCTTTCAGTGTCACTAGGTAAGAATTGGTTTACCAGTGGCGGAAATACACATTTCAAACCTTTACGAGGAAAAATTGTGAAATATTAGTTTATAGTGTACAACCTGTCACCCGCTGCAGGAGTTCCGTCGAGGTACCGGCGGGTCAGATGAGGTTAGGATAGGATAGATTTATTCTGTTCATATCACTCGACGCGCATTACAGCTGTAGTTAGAACTTGTCAAAACGGGGCTCGAGTTTCCGTCATTACGTTTTATCATAATAGAGACAGTTCGAATGCCTTCTGATGAACTTTTCCTCGGTTTCTCACCCTTGCGAAATAGGTTTACTCAAAATATTCGTAGTTGGCTACGCCAATATGAAGGTTCCATGATGAATAGGACAGTCTCTTCAGTTGGCGCAGCAAGGTAATTATTACCTACAAAATTTTCTGTCGATTCTTCGCACACGGCAACAACATTCGGGTGAATTTTAACGTTGATTTACATACCGCATTACTCGAATTTAAACTTTAACGCTCAGGTGCACAATACCTTGACCTAAAATGCCTACTCAGCTGTCAAGCCGATTCGTGATCAGCCGAAAGGGTGATTTTAGCAACTGAACCGGAATAAAGAGAACGACATCATTAGTCCTAAAGTATGGGAGGAAGAGGGGTACGCTCCTAAATGCAGACAAATAGCGTGGCACTCTATAAACTGTTAACAAGTTCTGAGAACTTCAGGCCCTTTCCTTATTAGTTGCACCAAAACCGTTGACTTTACTACCCTTACACCCTGCATGTAACCTCGATACCTTGCATGTGCCTACGGTCGGCATGTTTCACGATATCAAAACATCGGAATTGCAGCGGTTCAAGATTTTCTTCTTTTGCTTCCGTCTGTTTTATTAGGTCCCAAGATCCAGTGGGTCCATGCACTCAGGTTCTTATGGCTAATTTAGCTCTTGCACAACTCTGCAAGTAGAAGAAAAGTACATTTTAGCCATTGCATACACACATTTGTTATATCTCTTTCGTTTTTAATATAATTGTTATTTATCCATATTAGCATGGCTGTTAGCAGTTACATGCAGGATAAGTGTTGTCAACCTATTACGTACAATAGGATTTCATTGACACATCCAGCACTAGTGTCGAGCACTCCTAATGATATCCAGCAGACACATTAATGAAGGGAAAGATAACCATCGGGACCAACGCCCCAAAATATTTTTCCCGAGAAGAATATGGAATCTGCTGCCGATCGCTGTTGTGAACGCCTCGAAAATCTTGGCAGCTGAGAGTCAAATTGATGAATTGAAGATCTGCTTTTGGAAGGCCTCCCTCGCTCGAGAGCTGGGAAGCAAGTTCGACAGAAACGAATGAGAGAGGCAGCCTTCCGTTCAGATTAATGCATGTACTTGGTATATATGCTAACAGGTCAGGTTTTTGCAGTACGTACATCGTTAGCTAGAATAATGAGAACATTTTTGTTGCACGCAAAAGAAAACTCGTCTAGCTAGTCAATTAATGATAACTCCTGGTTGTTACGGATATTCAAGGAGAAAAAATACCGATTTTTGATAAAACGAAGCCTAAATAATCCGCATGTTTGTATATTCATGTGATATTTCAAACAGCAAAACCAGTTAAATTCCCATCTGTGTAGTAATAATGAGAAGAAACTTGTTTTGCGAGAACTTCGGGCAGATGCTATTTACCTGTCGCTCTGGCATATCCCAGAGGTACGAAACACTCGTTCAATTGGTTCACTTCATGTATAGTCCGTTTTCATTCCCAGAATACAGTTTGTTTACAGTTCCATAGTATAGTTTATTTTCAGTTTCAATTTCATTTTCAGCTTGCATAATAAATCCTGTATCGAGTTCATAGTTGAACGAATAGCTCGGCTCTCCTACCCGTCCCTAGAGGACTGCCAAGTCCCCAAGATGCGATGGAGTGCGAGCTCCTTCAGCGCATCCCTCCGAGGAAAAGTAAATATTGCACTGGGAAAGGTAACCGTTGTCGCAAGCGTAACTATATCTGTTAATTGCCTACTACTTATGAATGTATTTACTTAGGAGTAAAAAGATACCTGAAATTACATCGTTTTTTTCTGGGTACGTTGGCATTCCAGGTTCTCAAGCTTCGAAGAAACTATACTGTACTTGGCAAATTTTGGCGTGTAGAACCCGAACTTGACGTTAATTATGGTTCAAAATTACTCAATTTTGAGATTTTCTAGACAGAAGTCATACGTCATACCATAATATACTTTCGATTTCGTACATTCCACGTTAATACTATTACTATTCACCTAAATGAAAGGACAAAATTCATTTCAAAACATAGATTCCTTACCTATTCCCTACAAATTTTAGGCACAACATACCCCGGCATTGTGCTTTTCAGTAGTCAGCCAGTAACTCAACATCACCAATACTCGACTATCAGGAGCCGACGCTCAACAGTTTTCAAATTCTGATAGAGTTTCCCCCCGATCCCACCAAAAAAATAGGCTTTGCGGAACCGAATGTAATCCCGTAAGGACACTTCGTGAGCAATCGTTCTTATTATATACATTCATATCCACCCTATTTTTGAACGAGCCGATACTGCACGAAGCAAGTAGTAAACTGTATTATTTCTGAAATCCTCCAGAAGTGACGGAGTGTCACAGGGTTGAGCGGTTGCGGAGATGGCGAGGCTCGGCGCTCATGTTGCAGCCGAGATTTTGAAATAAAAATTTTCGCTCGTCCTAAGTAATTACAGTAAAATGTTAACTTTATGTTCGCAAGTGTAATTTTGACTTTTTGTTCCGGTAACTTAATATTACCTTTTATCATCAGAAGAAGAAGTTGTACCAGTACTAGTGGTATAGACAGCAGCGCTTCAGTGACTCAGAGTACACGTATCGCAGCGAAAGAGGATGGTCTGTAAAAAAAGTCTTTTAGAAAACGGGGAATCTCTGTACAAGGTGTGCTCCCGTACACGATCCCCCTGCGTAGCAAGTTAAGAATGGAGAGGAAGAAAAGACAAAGAAAATATAGAAAAGGCTGTGAAACTTTAAATAAGCAAAGCGGCCGCGAAAGATAGAATTTCCAAAGGCCCATCTGTAGCTGAGGTAACCTACCAACTTGGGGTCGCCAGTCCCGATAGCATAGGATAGACAAACCTTACCCTATTGTCTACGCTATACCGTCCGAGGGGCTCTCGTCAGAACTGAAATCAACTAGCCAGTCTCTAAAAAAAGGAGCTAAAAGGGAAAAAACTAACAAATTTTGAAAAAAAACGACTAGTGTAAACGAAAAAACGAATAAAAATTAAAAAAAAAACGAAAAATGAAAACGAAAAAACTAACAAATATAGAAGAAACGGAAAGTGGAAACGAAAAGTGAAAATGAAAATTTAGCAATAAAATTAAAACGAAAATTGGAAACGAAATAAACGAAAGGCGTGACAAAATTCCCCTTCTATTCCGTCTTTGTGCTGAAAACCTCAATTTCCCGCTCTCTTGTAATGGAGCTAAAGAAACAAAATTTGAATTTCGAACGTAGTAGTAGTGGTGGTAAATGAATTTTCAAGTTACCTTTCATCAGTTTAATGAAAGTAAAACACTAGTACAAGTAGAACACGAAAGCCCAGTTCCATACTACAAGTAGAATACGAAAGCCCAGTTTCATACTACAAGTAGAATACAAAACCCAGTTTCATAATACTAATGGGAATTTGCTGCAGTTTTGCAATGGAAGGAGGTACAACATAAGCTTCACTGCCAGGAATAGAAATCATACTACACAGCGTAACTTACAAGGTAAAAATAGGATTTTATTGGACGGTGTTGCCGTATCCCACGTAAAAACACAAATTTCAGTAAAATTATGTAAAAAAGCTAAAAATTCCCGTTTGGTAATTTAGAGCACACTTTTTTATACGAAACTGAGCAGAATACTTAAATTCACACAATATTTTAACATCAACGATAACCAGTAATCACTCTCACATTAGGGAGAGACAGATCTGGCAGTCCTTCATACGCTATAAAAAGAGGAGGAAATCCAAAGCAAAACAACGAGTAAAAAAGAAAGTTTAACAGTAAAAATCCAGTGCGATCTCTCATTATTTTAATCCTAGAAATCACGATAAACCTAAAAATATGATCCAGTGAGACGAATGGTTAAACAAATCACCATTTCCGTACGAGAGGGCTCGCTGTGATGGTTCCCTTAAAATAAGTTAATGAAATTAAAATTTCAGGTTGAACCTCCCCTATCCGGCCCCTTCCGGACCTGCAGCATGCCAGACCACAGTAAACTCCGAACCACAAATGGTCCTCAATAAGCAACCTAAACCTAGACCACCGCGTACCAGCGACCGCTTGGCAAATTAAAATACTGGATCACAGGTGCTACCGAATGCCGTATTTCATGATTAATTAGGTATACTACTTTCTCTGGATCATTCTTAAGAATTTTTAGCGCATTAAATTTACATCATCCTGAAGGATCTCGCCCGTGGTTAGTTCCATTCTGACGATACTTCGAATGACAGCCGTTACTCGGTACACGACCGCCGGGACGTCGGCTAAGATGGTGTATTGGTAGTTGGTACCATATTTCTCAAGTTTGTTTCCTGCCGGGCGGCCGCCACTTCAGCAACGGTAGTCCAGCCCGTCACCAGCGCCCTGCAGTCAGTGCACTCCCTGATGAAAATATGGCACGTAAGTTACGACGCCGCCAGTGCGAGAAATGCAGTCCCTGGGGGCACTGAAGGCAGACATGGCTTCCACTAGTTTAGTCACCCACATTATAATAGTCTCCAGTTCAACATCAGACCGATGCACTTCATCAATAAACTGTCATTTGCTTGTGATCATTTCAAATGGCTTTCCATCAACTCACACCGATACATGCATGCATACATACATATATACATACACACTCGGACATACATTAAGTGCGACAATGAATGAAGTCATCGAGTTCATGAATGGAGAACCGTTGTCGAAGGATTATTATCAAGTTCTGAGCCTTTTTTTATTCTCAAAAAGGAATAAACTTTACTTCTGGCGACATGGAAATCCTGTGCCAGTTCTGTCATAGTGATGATTGGTCATTTGATATTTTTCTGTGATGAAGTCAGTTCTAAATGTAAAGAAGAATGGCTTTTGTGAAGAAGAATGGCATTACCTCTCGTATATAAAATTTTTCACTCTTCATTTTTTGAGCATATATAAAATGTATTTGAAATGAAGGATCAATACAATTTTACCATACACAAATAGTAATCATACTCCAAAAGTTAAACCTTCATTTGTAATCTAATAAGACGCATCGTAAATTTCCCACAGGATGTCATGAACAGTTCATTTAAAATCGCTCTGAACTTGTCGAACCACCTTGCAATTTCTGCGGGGTCCAGTTTAATGTCAATTTTGGTTTTCAATGCCGCATGTTTCATTGTGATAGCACACTGAAAATAATGCACAAATTTTTATCTATCACGTATTCACAACACAGGCCTTACTGGTATTCATGTATTCATGCCCATTCAGAGCGCTTCGTTCCTCCACATCCCTACGCACGTACACGCATGCACACACACACGCTCGTGCACCACGTGCACTTACGCGCACTTACATGCCTGTGCGTTGTATGGTGTTCATGCAGCTGCCACAGACGTAGTGACCACAGCTTGTAATGCACATCAGCGTCGGGGTATTGCAGATCCAGCCGCAAATTTTACATTTCTGTGGGAGAGCTGCTGAAGCGAAGACCTCTTTTTGCTCGACCATGTCTCTCACAACACTCCAGAGGTCGAAAGTCCAAGCTACGCTTCTCATCGTAGAGCAGTAGGCGTCGTAGTTCAGAGCGTGTTTGTGAAGGATGTTCTGAGCTTGGAAAACCCTGAACGAGATGCAGTTTTGAAGCAAAGTATGTGGTTCCGTGGGGTTTCTCGCGCCTAATGCCTTTCGGACGAAGAGTTCAAAGTAGGAGTAGAAAGCTGTCAGGAGGAAGTCCGTTTTCATGAAGAATTTGCGGAAAAATTGCTCAGGAATTTCCGTCGCGTAAATCGTTTTCTCCAAAATTAGGTGGCTAATTTGAGCTATTTTCCCCATGAAGGCATGCAAGCCATCATCGCTACATCTCGAATAGACATCGTGAACGTACAGATGGTGGACCATTTGGAAAGCGTACGACAATACATCTGGAAGCAAATAGCCCCGAAGATAGTGAGTGTTGCATAATTTTCTAGATAAAGCCTCCGAATCGTCGCCGAACGGAGGAATAGTCGAGAAGATGGGGAGAGGCGGACCCAGGTATTCAGAGATGTCCACGAGGCACTCGCGGGGCACGAAGCCGGCAACCAAGTCAATGCAGGCGCGCAGGTCCATCGTCCCCTGGTCCGGCTGCGCCGACTGCGTGAGAAAAGCACCTTTCGTTAGCGACGTGCTGCAGCAGTCAAAATTGGTAAAATATCTATCACTGTGAGTAACGTAGCAGCAATCAGAATTAGTAAATTATCTCCCACCGTGAGTAACGTAGCAGCAACCAGAATTGGTAAATTATCTCCCACTGTGAGTAATGTAGCAGCAGTCAGAATTGGTAAATTATCTCCCACCGTCAGTAACGTAGCAGCAGTCAGAATTTGTAAATTATCTCCCACCGTGAGTAACGTAGCAGCAGTCAGATTTTTTAAATTATCATCCACCGTGAGTAACGTAGCAGCAGTCAGAATTGGTAAAATATCTCCTACCGTCAGTAGCGTGTTACAACGGTTAAAATGGGCAAAAAATCAACCACAATCAGTAAATGTAGCAGCAGTCAAAATTAGTAAAAAATCTTCCTTCGTCTGTAACATGTGTAACAGTCAGAATATGTTGATCCATTGATTGTTTATAAAATAGTTGAACAGACATAATATAGGCAAGTTGTCCCCTATCGTCAATAGCATGTTGCAACAGACAAAATATGCTAAGTCATTTACTGTGAGTAAAATATTGCACAAGTCAGATGTAGCTAAATTTTAAACAAATCAGTTGCAACATGTTGCAGCACTCAAAAAAGGTAAATATCAGTAGTACGTTGCAAAAGTTAAAATAGTTCAAAAAACATTCATTGGCAGTAGTATGTTGCAAGTCATAAACAATGATTACCAGCTGGCAGTAACATTTGGCAGTAACATTTGGCAGTAACGTTTGGCAGTAACATTTGGCAGTAACATTTGGCAGTAACATTTGGCAGTAACATTCGGCAAAATTAAAATAAATAAAAGTCATCAACTGGCAGTAACACGTGGCTACAGTAAAGTTCCCTAAAATTTCTTCACTGTGACATGCAGCCATCGTAAATTTGTGTGGATATCCTCGATCATTAGGAAAATTTTACGAAAATATTCTTTTCCTGCTAAACTTTCAAAACGCCATTGAAGATGAGGCAAGCTTTTCACTGCCTTGTCACTGCTATCGACTCTTCCGTAAATGAGGTTTATTAGACACTGGAAACAATTCGAATGATAACCAAACGTTTCACATTAGGAACAGGGGCGGACGTTGATGGCGTTCCTACGTTAGGGTAATGGCTACTTCACGGCTGTGAAACATAAGCACAAAAAGGAAACAGACTTCTAACTAGAGAAATTGCTAGGTAAATACCTCCAGCTTTAACCTTGAGTTTCCATCACTTCATGCCATCTCTGGGTCAAGACAGTAAGATTTTTTTTTGCTTGGCGGTATTACGGTATCTGGTGCAAAAAAAACACAAGTTTACAAAACAGCCCAGAATTTCTGAAGAATTTTCATTCAGCAATCCTGAAACATCAGTTTATAACTTAGTTGCGTAGAAAATTCAAATGCACGCAAAGTTTCAGACTCGGGATAACAATCGCAACCACTCAGAGGTCTAAAGTTCACGCTATACTTCTCATCGTAGAGCTGTAGCCGTCGTAGTCGAAGCAAATCTGTGACTCATGTTTTGAGCGCGCAAAATCCTGAGTGAAATGCAGCTTTGTTCACAAGTTTCCCAAAGCGTGGGATTCCCATTTCTCATCCCAAGGGCCGCTCTTTGTACCAAGAGTTCGAAGTAGAAATGGAAAACTTGGGGGACAAATTCCATTTCCATGAAATGTCTGCGGAAGTATCGCTCAGAAAGCTTCTCGACGTATATGGTTTTCTCTAAAATTAAGCGGTTAATGTCTACTATTTTCCTCATCAGTTTATGCAATCTGAGGTTGGCTGGCTCATTTTAAACATTTATCCTCGACGTAGAGTTGGCAGATAATTTTGAGTGCCACCGTCAGTAAGTCGGGAAGCGATGGTAGTGGAAAATGACAAATGTCCATAAATCCGGAGCTCATGAAATTTTGCAAAGCTACATAATAAATTGGAAGGAAATTATTGCGGCCGAGCGGAGACGATTCGAAAATCCGGATAGGTGTGCCAAATATTTGGAAATTGCAACGCGACTCTCGCGGGGACGAGTTCGACAACTACGTAGCGCGCGTGTGAGCCCATATATATGTGGGGTGCTGCTACATCCATCTCTGAGGACTGTTGGCCTGCGAAAACCATACACCATCAGGAAGATGCAAAAATGAAAAAAGTTGCAACAGGCAAAATGAGCAACAAATCATTGATCGGCAGTAACATGTTGCAACAGTTAAAATGAGTGAAAAATTATCAATTAGCAGTAACATATTACAACATTCAAATGGGTCAGAATCATAGAGCGACAATAACAAGTTGCGAAGGTCAAATAGGAAAGAATCGTGTATCGTCAGTAACCATCGTTACAGTGAAATGCGTTCACCAAAACGAATCGTTGATCAACAGTAGTATTCAGGCGTAGTAAAAATCTGTCTATATCGATCAATAGTAGCATTTCTCCTATGAATTCTCTTCCTCATTATCCGTTCATACATTTATGAAGGTTCATTACTCGTAGATGAAAATGCCGATGCAGATCACTCGTGTTTATTACAGCCTAGGAAATTATTTTTATTATTACCAATGGGGATGTTTCTCAGACTCTGGAAACAAGTCCCGAATGATTACAAAAATACACAGTACACAATTGGCCTACAGAAAGACATTGATGACGTCCCTGCAGGAAGCCTATTTAAATGAGGGCGGGGATTACTGCACGAATGAGGAACATTGTCACAAAAAAAGAAACCTATCTAACTAAAACACTCGACCTTCAACATCTC
This sequence comes from Orchestia grillus, assembly GCA_014899125.1. Taxonomy (NCBI): domain Eukaryota; kingdom Metazoa; phylum Arthropoda; class Malacostraca; order Amphipoda; family Talitridae; genus Orchestia; species Orchestia grillus. Next base: position 20,063 of record VOMN01060837.1, read on the forward strand.
CGGCAGCATTATTGCTATTACATAGTTTAAAGCCCCTATTTATGTGAAATATGATCCAAAGAGAACGAAAAGAAGAGACCGTTCAGTATTTAGTGCACAGAATGGGGAAATTTATGCACAAGGTGTATTTCTACACAGGATCCCTTGCGCACAGACACAGTTAAGAATGAAAAGGAAGAAAAAAACGAAAATATGATAGCGAAGAAGGGGAGAAAAAATTAAATTGTAAAGTGGACACGAAAGATAATAGTCCTTAAGACCTGTCGAGAACTGAGGTAATTTTCAGCAACAAATGTCGCTCTTTCGGTAGAGGGCAACATGTGGGGTACTTTAGGAATATATAAATTACGTAATATAATATATTACAATTATTACATGATGAAAAAATTAAATGTTACGACCTCCATTCTACTTATGAGCCAAAAAGCTTTATAAAATCATTGGATCCGCCCCCTGTAAAGCGGCAGCTTACGTATATCAACACGATCGTTCTGATGCCTGTGCGTGAAGGCTCGTGACTGTCAGTGCGACTGCTCCTCTGCTGGGCCCTTTTATCTTTTTACCCTGCAGAGAACCGAGGACTGCAGTAGCAGCAGTGGGGACTGTAGTCGCTCAACACTTTGATTACGATTTTTCACACAGGTAAAATTTAATGCCGACAAAAATCTCTACTGTGAATTTAAAAATGAAGGATTTTGGTTTCACAAATTTGGTTACTCTATTAATTTTCTTTCTAATCATAACTAGCCTATTCGATTGATGAACATAAATTTGAAGAAAACTCGAAAATTCGTATTTATACATGATAGTGCTTTGGTTACAATAGGTTAGGTTAGATGATCGCGTGTACCATATTCGACCCACTTCGGAGTCAACGTGTTAACATAGTTATTAGTACCAGCAGGTCTTTGACTCATCCCGCTCCTTCTACTCGGATGCTTTTACGTAATTTGCATTTTCAGTATCTAACGGCATAAAATTTAGGCAGAGACTTAAGAATGGGCCCCTTGGCTCATTCCTACTGCAGGAACATACGTTCAGAAAATTTTCACTCTGCGATTTCCGTTGATAAAACAAGCTTTGCTCGAGTCGACCATATTTATTTACAAAAAGAACGTCATGCGGATATTGCACTCACCGCGCCGGGTTCGGAAGCAGCACAAAGATTTTCCATATCCTGCTGGAGCCAGTTGCAACAATTGCGAGAGAATAAGTCTGCTCTGAAAGATGAACGGGGAAAAAATTACATTGCTCACAGGATTTTTGGTACATGCAATATGACAATTTTTATGGTCGCTAAAAAATATTTAAACAACAGGAATAAGCCTAGTAGAAAGCCGGAGAGAACTGGGAATCGATAACAAAGAAGATTCATTGACGAACGCTTCCGTCGTCTGCTCCAATAAGAACGCCATCAAAACGGTTTCAAAGCAGAAAACCCGACCTGATCATGCACTGATATTCATTGTCATTGGTTTTAGATTTAAACCAGGCTGCAGTGGAAGAAGAATTTTACGATTACATTTCCACAAAGGTCACCAGCTCTTAGCAACTACGGACCCCGTTCTACAATGAATGCTTTTGCGCATCTGCACACCACGGTGGTGAACCTAAGACTTGTGAAACTTCCTGAGATGTTGTGATTATTTCACCGTTACACACACGCGTTAATACTGCGTTGTCATGCTCTTTCATTGCATGCAACTTGGGTTAGATTTTCTTGTTTAAGCTCTGATATTTGTGGCTTACAATTGGAAATTGTTAGGTAAATATCTTTCCAACACGAGGAATACTAAGCACCAACTTTTCAGTCTGGTTTTAGAGAATGAATTCACCTAGCATTGGTTGTATGTAAATAGATACAGTTTAATTCACAAGTTTCATATTTTTATTGATTCATCAAATAAACAAATAATAACTCCGAATTGTTAAAATTATTATTTTAGTCTTAGTTTAATAACCGTACCCGTAATCATATCACCGAATGCAAAACCGTGCTAATTCCCGAGAGATTCTCGAGAAATTAACTCGTCGTAGTGGCTAAATTTTGGTGCAGGTGAAGTTGGACGCCCGTTTTAAATCCCTTTGAACTGTACGGTCCTATTTGTTCCTTGAGAAACGTTCCATCTCGAGAGAATAGTCTAGAAAACAATTTTTAATTAATTTCAAAATTCACCATTTATTTGCCCCTGTAGACTTTGACACTCCGCTGCGTTCAGGTCCGACCCATGCAAAAATTTTGTCCGTTCTATCTCATTATCAGCATGAGACTCAGACTGCGGCGACCAATAGGAGACTGCGTAGCTCCTACGGCATCAAATGGTCGTTACAACAGAACTGAAGTAACTATTATACAATGATAACTAACGCAAAAATAATGTTAATTTATCCTGGAGTTGGCATCCCTCGCATGACAAATTTACCCGAGATGAATTAACGCGTTGCCCGCGTATTGGGCCACGGAGTGCCACTGAAACAATTCATTCCGCTGTTGCGTAAAGATTTGCTTGTAAATCAAGTCATATTTTGATCGCGTCGGAATAAAACCCTCATATTTGAATAATGAAACGAAATCCGTTCTTCCGAGTAAACAGAAAAAGCGAACAAGAAGGAAGCACGTCTAACTACAAATCAGCTAGTGTCCCCGAATTGAAACCTAAGCTAACTCTGGAACAACCTAACTTTCGAGCAGGCTAACGCAGGGAACGTGTTAAATTTGTCAATGATCGTGTTGATCACCCGAAATCTCAGTCATCATGTTTGTTAAACATTGCTGATACAGTACAGTTTCCAATCACATGGAATGAGAACTCGAACAATTCGAAAGAGGCAGAACGTTGCTGTTTTACGATACAATCGAAGTCTCAATCAACTCTGTAATGGAAACCCTAAATCTAAGGTTACGTGAAAGATACTCTTAGTTTTAAATCCATAGGGACAAATGGAAAGCAAGCCACGGGGCTCATGATATCTGAGGTCACCATTCCAGGGCTCAGGAACATAATATTTTCCTCCCGCTGCGCAGCAGCAGGCCACACTCCACTAGTGATCGTCCTTCACTAGAGACTCGAACATTAGTTCGCGTGGCTACAAGCAATCTTCTTCCACTTATTACGAAGGTAAGAGATGCTATTTGATCCTCTTAAAGTCGCTGGCCTTCTTGACAAGCCAACCGTCATACCTGGGAACTTATTCTTGATTTACATCAACTAGAGTCTTCACCCTAGACTTGACATTAAAAGACTTCCAGTGGAACAATTGAAGACTACGGCAGAATTCCCCACTCTACTGTTTGCTATGAAACCACGAGTGAAGTCCACAGTGCCTGTCTCAAGCCTTCCTCAACTACATAATAAATTGGGAGGAAATTTTTGCGTGAGCGGACGACTGCGACCCCACAGATACGGATAGTAAAGTGGTAAAATGTACAACAGCCTGAATTTTTTTTAACGAATAAAAAACTCATGGTGGTCGATGAATGTTTTGTATAAGGCTTCACATGCATGAAATTATTAACGTTCCATTGAAAAAGTAACTAGTGGAGTTAACGAACTACGTCGAAGCTTCGAATTCGTCTGTACGGAGCTGCTGGAACGAGAAACATGTTACAATAAATTTCAAAAGCCAATAGTATTTCACATATTTCGGCTTCTGAACTTCGTCCGAATCGAAAATATAGCATAGATTGAGCAAGAGTCCCGCAGGAACTGGTCCCCACGCGGCTGACCTGCACCTCCAGGATGCGGCGTGCAGAAATCCAGGCTAAATTAATCGCCTTCTCGGCAAGCTGTCATGGCTTTAGAGTAAAGAAACAATGCACGAGACAATATCGGAAGCTCGTGCAAGTGAAATTAGAGTAATGGTGATGTACCTTTAGCCTTAAAGACTATCAAAAGAGAACAATGTCCGTCCTATCCAAGCAGCTTGTTGCCTACCCGAGACACTTATAAATTTTCTCGCTTGGATTCGCGTGTCCATTTCAAATTTGTTCTTATTTGTTCTGCGTTTCTGTACTGCGTTCCCAATGAGAAGATGCGTGAAAAGTTGCGAGAATGGAAACGTGGAGCAAAAAACTTAGCATAATCATGAATTCATATTAAGAGATGCGTGTCATCCGGCAAGCGGACCTTGCAGTGCCTCCACGCAGAGTGGCTGCATGAATCCTCTGAATAATGGTAGCTCAGACATGCCTGACCTGTCTAACCTGCCCTGAGCTGCCCAGGCCTGCCTACTACTGTTACAAGCCACCGGCCATACATCTTTAGACCTGCCAAAGACTATTGCAATAGCGTATCTATTGATTTCATGTAAAATTGAATGCTGAAGCAAAAAAGTATGTTATTCAATGCATTGGAGAGGCCTTTTATGAAACAAATATCGAATTCCATGCCGAGAATATTTGAATTTTAAGCCAATAAAGTGAATCCGATCAAAGTTGCACAGTCGCCCCTCATACCGCTGCCACTCGAGGCAGCAGAGGGGGGCGGCTGGAGTGGGTGTGGCGTCTGCAGCGAATTAGGGCACGGCGTTCCAGCGGACGATCAGGCAGGCAGGCACGCGAAGGCTTCATTCCGCTGAACTAAAACCGCTTTACGTCGGACGTGTTTCAGCTCTCGAACAACATAAACGCTTAGTTTTATGTATTTCAAGTCGTCATCTATTTTGAGTGAAACTTATTAAAAGATCCGTAAATTTTCCTTGGATCACTCATGTTTGAGTAAAACCGTCTTGAAATTCATCCCCGTAATTCAAGCGTTTATCGAAAGACTCGCTAACTCCTTCTTTTCTAAGTTTCTTCCACCAGCTTCAAATTTCTGTTCCTCAGGTTCATTTCTTCGTTGCTCAGGCCAGACTCTTCGATATTGTTTACGCTTCTCGCGGTCTTGGGAGCTCAGACTCGGATTAAATTGAGCAGCGAGGGGGCTTCGCTGGCAGATGAGCTGGGAATTATTAATCTAATCTACGGATATTTATATGCAAATTTGGCGAGAGGCCTCGGGAGATATGCGATCGTTAGAAGCGAGCTGCTTTGCATGCGCTCCGAGATAGACAGCATTTTACGTACCATTTAGGTACTATCTCACGTGGATCCGACAAATAAGGAATATACATCTCTGATTTTTCGTTCAATGTCTAGTAACTACACTAACTTTAATCTAGCTCAGCACTAGCGATCTTTTGCTTGTGTCCTAGTATTTTCATCCAGAGGCACAGCCATGCCCGAAAGGGACATGTGAGGTACACGTGGCGGGACTGGACCGTCAACGTAGTACGTTCATCTTTGAATACAAAGAGATAGTATTTTCTTGATAGTTTATGCTGTGTAAAACGAATTGAGGCTAGGAGTTTGTAAGCGACTTGTAAATAGGGTTCAAGGACTCAACTGTAGTTCATTGTTTTAAAGGCTACGAGGTAAGAAAAAGCACACTCAACTTCATGCCAGATTCACAGGGCATAATTTGAATCAGGGACTTTATAAAGCCAGTATCTTGCCTTGATGGATGTAATTGATCTTGGCACTTTCAAAATTGCAAGCCTTACTTAATAATGTTAATTTGCAGTGCAAAATTTCAGCGTGTTTCTTTTCAGCAAAAACTTAAGTATGAGTATGTAACAGATCCGAGTTTTTTCTTGCCGGAAACCTTGACTTAATAATTTAATTTCAAATCAGAGTGAAAACTTCCCCACAGCATCGATTACGCGCAAGAAACTCTAAGCGATTTCTACCGTCGCCACGTCACCGATTTTCAAGCTTTTATGTTTGAAGCGAAAGCGTAGCGCCTGCTACCGCGTGGGGCAAGTCGGGGATTTAGCCTTTGCGCAAAATCGAGAGGGGTTTTCAGCAAAACTCTTACTGAGCTATGGATCCTCTCTTAAAGACGCTTAGCTGCGTTGTACGAGAGGAATTTTACGATGCTTTTCCAATTATTTATTGCTAAGTTTTTAGAAAATCAGCGAAGTTTGACATTCATTTGTCGTATCGTACGACTGTGCAATTCTCTGTCCAGTTTCATCACCAGTTTTCGGTTCTTGGCTGTCAGTTCATTAGCCTCGCGATGACAGCTCCATGCACGACGCAAGGAAAAGTTCTCATAACGCGGAAGCAGTTTGAGTAATATTTTAGCATTTCTGTGTTTCATAATTCTAAATGAAAATATCTGACTCTCGAATCTGTAGAACACAGTACGTGTGTCCAATTTATGTTGCAAGAGCTGAAATAAGTACGTATATCATTGCATCGTATTGTTTCCTTAATGGTTCTGGTATTAGGGAATAAACTAACAAGCACTCGCAGCGTACCTTTAGATTAGGTATAAATCAAATGGAGAAGAAATGCTCCATGGGGCTATCAAAAATAAGAAAACATATAGATGAACCTCGGTAAAAATTAACATCATGAAAAATCGAAGACGAACCTCATTGAAAATTCCGTGGATAAGTTTGGCTGAGCCCGAGGTGTGACGTTAGAGGTAGTCAAGTCTTCAGGTCTTGTGTTGAGAGGTAGGCAGAGGCGAACATCCTGCAGGCTCAACCTCATAATCATGCCATTGCGTCACTCGGCGAAACCTGGAACCTGACAATGTTTTTTAGAATATATGCTCCAACGGTTCAACATATGATGAAGGCTGAAATTGTCGAAATGGTAAAAATTGAGGAAGTGCAACTTCTGACGTTACGGAAGAATACAGTGGAAACGGAGCGAAGTGGTCTGACCAAAGCCTCACGTCTGCAAGTCGCCGGATTTAGGAGCTTCAGTCCGCACCTCCTCTGCTTGCAGAGAGGTATGACATTCGGGGCCCTTATATTTATGCACCTGTTGCCTAACGGAGGATATCATGCTGCAAGTGAAAGTAGTAAGATTTCTTAAAAGGCAAGTAGGGTCAGTGTAAGTCGTTCGAAATGTTTTAATTTCACTTACCTCTTAGGCTAACCCACTCGCTGCAGAGTGGTAGTGTTGATCAGAAAGTCAACTCGTGCGTGGTCAACACTGTAGAGATTTGGAGCAGAGCAGGAATTAGTAATTTTGTGTATTGAATGTTACGATTCAGCTTCTAATTAGAATAGCTTCGAATTCAGTGCAGTACACAATGGCGTAGTGGAAAACAAAATTGATTAATAATTTCGCTAAAAAAATGTTCTAAGTTGGAATTTCTAGTAGAAAATGACCTGACATTGTCCTCTAAAATGACGGATCCTCGATAAACAATCCTAGACACATACATATATGTTGCAGTCTTAGCTCCGATCGTGATCATTCGTTGCAAATATTTGTCTTTGGTGGGATTGGGGAGATAGCTCATCTTGTTGCCATGCCATCATCGCAAGTTCTTTTCTGCCACAAACGCAGTCATTAGAGCCGTCGCAATGGCCTACTTCCTCCCGTCACAGCGACGGGTCTTTGTGTTCCCTGGAGTGTTAGCTGCAAAAAACGCTCGACGTATTCAGAATTTGTCGTTGCGTACAATAACGCAGGATGTTGTCACCATGTGGGTACAATGTAGCACGATGTTGTCTTCGTGTGGATGCAATTTTGCTAGATGTTGTCTTCGTGTGGGTACAATGTTACAAGATGCTCTCTTCATGTGGACGCAATATTGCAGAATGCTGTCTCCATGTGTGTACAAAATTGCAAGATGTTGAATGTTGTCTCCATACGGATACAGTAATACAGGATGCTTTCTTCTTGTGGGTACAAGGCGACTGGAAATTTTCTTTGTCACATTAAAATGTTGCGAAATATTTTATGAGCTATTTATCATTAGGATCGTTTCAGAGAGCGCACGCCCTCCCATGCTTCGACAATCTGTCGATTTATGCGGACAAAACAAAACCTGAAGCGTAATAATATGACAGGATTTGAAAACTTCGTCTGAATGTTGAGGGGCTTTTCGAGATGCGTTTTCAAATGATTTACTTGGAAAAATTTTAGCGAATGGTATTAATTCGGAGGTAAGATATGAAGAAAAAACTGAAGTGGCTCCGCGCAATTTTTTATCCCTCCTCAAGAACAAAATTCTTCCCATTTCGCTGAAATCATCCAATCATTTGTATTATTTCAAGCGTTGATTTCCCTTTAATTATCCCGTATGCTCCAACTGTCTTCTCAGACGCTATCAAGCCCCATCGGCACTGACGTACGCGATTTAATTAAGATTTAATTAACAACGCTTCGTTAACAAGGTGACCCAGTGCCACACGCATAAATTTTGAGCTGTTTTTGAGGGCGTAATTAGCGCCTTACGAGGTTTGTAAAGCTTGCGTGTGAACCTACAGTAAACATCTGTGAAAATCTCAGCGAATTGCATCGAGTGGCTTTTGAATGGGTCGGAGAAACGTCGTCTCGCCAGTGCCTATTTTGATGCACGGGGAGACGTCGCGTGGGACTCGGCAGGCGATTATTAAGCATGAACGCAAACACTTCTTTTTTATTCCAACACAACCACCATCACAATGAGCACATACCAACACGACCACCGTCACACACATGTGCACATATCAACGCGACTACCATCACTCACATGTGTATGTACTTACCTTGGATACCTTGAAAATGTTTGGGACTTCATGCCTCGGCCACACTGGGGTGCCGCCGCTTTGTGTGCTTGGTGTGCCTTCGCATATCCGCGAGATGTTGAATGAGGCCGTTTCCCTCTGTCGTTTGATGATAGTGAGTGAGGCAAGGGAGGCATATCGGGGATAGTTTGTAGAAAATTATCCAGCTTCTTCTTGAAGACGTCCAGGGAACCATCGAAATCTCTCAGATCTTTTGGCAGAGAGTTGAAGGTTCTCGGTCTAATTAGGGAGAAAGGCTGTTCATACAAACACGACCACCATCACTCACATGTGCACATACCATCACGACCACCATCGCACACACGTACGCGTCTCTCTGAATGGCCAGAGATCAAGTGTCCAAGCCCAATCGCATGCATTTTCAAATTGTTGGAAAGCAACACAGTTTTTGTGTGGGAAGTTTTTTTACCGATCGCTACATTTAGAAGCGTATTTTGTCAACATTTCCCGGAAAGCCGTGCAAATATTTGGCTTTGGACAGATACTCTGACTATTTTCTATTCAAAAATGTAAAGCCCCTCCATCCAGAAGGCGGTTCAGTTCAGTTCCTTTGGCCAATTTCAAAATGCATGTTAGAAATATCGAGTTTTTCGTATATTTTAGGTACAAATTGTGTTAAGTGGGAGTCCCACACTTAATTTTACACTCCATTGAGGGTCAAGCGTTGAGTCAGCACACGTGACGCCGAGAATTATTCGTTTCGAACGAAATCTATTTGGAGTTTGTACTCAAAGTTAAACATACGCGATTGATAAAAAAACGTTTGCCTCCATGAGAAAAGTAGAAACGTACTGTACTGTAAGAACTATCTATAATTCGCACTCGCACGTACAGCAATTAGGTTTGAAACTTTAAAATTACATCATGCGAATTACTAAAGACCATTGCTATGAAAATAGTTAGATCTTAAGTTAGGTAGGGTAAAGTATTCAACAAATTTGTACCTGTGCAAAGAAATAGAATTGAAATAGGAGATATTTACGCTCCAGACGAGAAATTCCGTCGAAATTTCTAGGTACAGGAACACCAACTTCCTATTTTCTTCTCTAACTACACTGAATATTTCTGTAGTTCCCTTCAAAAACACTTCGTTACCCGCCCCAACGTCGGGCTTTCCACGGTCCCCTACAGCCTTTCCAGCAGCGTCTTTATTCTTCCTGGAGTGCCTGGTGAAGGAGGGGCTGCTGTCGTGACTATCTTCCAAAAGTTTCATTACCAAAACACCGCACGAAATTTATGCTTCCCGCTATTTCGGTACCAAAACATCGCAAAGAAAGTCTATGTTCTAATATTTCAGTACCAGAGCACCGCAGAAAATGACTCATATCTAAAATTTCAGTACCAAAATACTATAGAAAATTTCTCACATCCAAAATTTTAGTACCAATAACCGCAGAAATTACTAACATCCAAAATTTCAGTACCAAAAGCCACAGAAAATTTCTACCTTCCAAAATTTCAGTACAAAAACACTGCAGAACAAAATTTATGGTACAACGCCTGTGAGTTCTTGACCGGCATTTTTTTCGGCTAAAAAATACAAATTTCAATTCCAAATTCATTCGTTGACAGTGAGCATGGTGCACGTCCACCGATGTGTTCAACACGTTTTAGAATATTGGGTTTGTTTTGCAGTGTGAAATGCTAAATTGTCTCGTCAAAGCCTCTGTTTCTCCTGAAGGGCGGAGAGAAGAGAGCAGGTTCATTGGTGTCAACTAAGGTCAACTCCGAGCCTCCACGATTCCAGGACACCAAGATTTCATGTTTAAAAATGCCATTCCTCACAGTTTACAGTTAACTTGAATATTAATTAGGCATATTTGTATAATAATGACTATTATTAGGGTCATTTTAAACACCAAGTCAAGAGCTTGTTAGGGGACACAGCCAGTGAGCTGGCTATGAAACATCAAGACTGTAAGGCAACTTTTATCAAGACATAAATACAAATATTCTTCCTCATGTTGATAAATGACGGGTAGATTTATCGTCAAAAATGATTTAAACATTTGTTCCTATGCGTACCTTTACCTTGAGAAATAGCTGAAATAAATGCTATCACTATAGCAAAATTTACCCCATCAATGTTCCATGACATATGAATTCCAAAGCTCGTAGCCATGGTTATTTAATGTCAGTGATAAAAACATCGTTTGTCATATATTTATAGCTAGCTGAATACGAACAACGAATGCTTTCACATTACATCTTTGTCGCTCGGACATTAGGTGTGAGAAATGGAGGGCGCCGTATGCCAAGACAGATCTTTGGCGCCGCTTGGTCTCGGTTTTCGTACGAATTCCGTAGCGCTTGTTCAGCAACTCAAATGATGACGAAATAGAGATAGTTACCTGTAACGACCTCGTCACGACCCTGATTTATGGAGCCAAACTAAAACTTTCAGAGGCAATGAGTTACCTCATCGCCGTGATGAAAGTCGTCCACCATCTCTGACAACTTTTTCCTAGCTTGATTTGATGCAACATCAACATTTGATGGGCCTCATTCGTACGCGCCAGGCTGCCATCCCGATGCCACCAATCTCTTGATGTCGTCCCAGCGCCGTAAACATCGCTGGAAAGACCACTACGGACGCTAGGCAGTCCATTAATTCTGTTCCATTAATTCTGTTCCATTAATTCTGTTACATTAATTCTGTTCCATTAATTCTGTTCACCTGCATTAGTCGTTTGAGATCACGTCATCACAACGAATAGATACAGAGGAAAATTTCAATTCGGACGTTAATTTCTCTGATATGTTGACACGCTTCATGTGAAATCTTCTGAAGGACAAAACCAGCGTAAAAGTTCCTGTGTATTGTTGAGCTTACCTGTCAGTTACAGTTTTTACTAATTTTGTTCAGTATGTGAAGAGCTGTAATCCAGGGATGTGTATTTTACGACATTTCAATGCAAGTTTAGGAGATTCTTAAACTTTATTTTATGCCATAACGAAGAAGTCTTTTTTCCAGGCTAGGGCCTCTCAAGTGCGTCATTAACAATAACTCCCGAATGTTTTCTAAGCGAGTCTGTCTGGGAAAATGAGCGCATGTTGCGGCCATGTTTCAATCAAGAAATGTTTCTACAGAAATTTCGCACGCAGGAACCCCTTAAACTTGTTTTTTATTCATTTTCAAGCTAGTTTTCGAGCCGTTGGCAACGACGGTACGCGCGTATTTTCGAGCCGAGTTCATCGTATCCTGGCTACGACATCGTTGCTTTAAATAAAAAATTTGAGAGCGTCGTTAGCCGCTCGTCTGACAGCCCAGAAGACGGCTGACGCAGATGACAAATCGTTTCTTACCTCCGCCGTCTCGGCCTTGAGCGAAGATTGCTCCTGGATGCCCAACGATCATGTCCAATTTTTGTGGCGAGGTGGTTCGTAAGTAGTTCTAAAAGTTCTTTTCATGAGCTATTGAATACTGATAAGCAGTCCTTGGAATTGAATACTGATAAGCAGTCCTTGGAATTTTTGTTGTGCAAATGGAATTTTTGATCCGGAAATTATTTTCTTTACTATGTTGTATAACTTTTGTTTGATGTGTCAACTTGCGTTTTTTATTGCACATTTTGTCTAGGAACACTCTAAACGATACGGAATTGTAAAGTAAGTTGGCTGCTTGCAAACACGTCAAGTGGAACGTTAGTCTTATTTATGATGTTATTTAAAATATTATTCATTTACATAACGTCTCTTCATCCTATAACATGTACATACATATATCATTCTCAGGTAAGGAGATCATGACCTACAATCATTTGCCAGATGAAAAAGATATTAATTTATTTTGCAGTCGTACGTCCGTCGGCTATTGAGTATCGTGGTAATTGGGTGCCCTTCAATTGAGTATCGTGGTAATTGGGTGCCCTTNTTGGATGCCCTTCAATTGAGTATCGTAGTAATTGGGTGCCCTTCCATTGAGTATCGTAGTCATTGGGTGCCCTTCCATTCACAGCATTCACATTGTGTGGAAATTATCGCTGCCTTTAGCGAGCGTTTTTTGAACAGATAGAGTTTCAAAAACCTCGATGCATTCCGTCGCGTAAAAATATGTTAAGTTTTTGTAAAACCATTCTTCATGACAACGAAGTTTGTGTTCAATCAACAAGTATTTTCCAAAGTTGTTAGTCAAATTTAAATTCCTCATACGTTCAACAAACTCGTACGTTTGGATTTTGAGCAATGATTTCAACGCGTGCAGACCTGAAACAATTTTCATGCTTCTAACCCCCACATAGCTCGATTAGCCCCTGCCGCGCCGGTAGCTCTGACCAAATGTGAGCAATCAAATTTTTTTCCATCGTTATTAAATAACATTACTGACAGAAGATGTTCATTGCTGCACTGGAAATACACCGGGACTGAAGCTACACCAAGAGTATAAGTTTTCCCTAAGCTGAACACGCGTGTAAAATGTTCTTCGGATGAATTTGAAGAGCCAAGACCTCGAGTCACCGTTCAGGGCCGCCGCGAGTCCAGCTCTCGAGCGCGGCGTGGCAGACGTGCTAATCGGACGGCATCACTTACGCGAGACACCAACACACCAATAACGCTCACCACATCGGTGGAGTGATTCCTTTATCCGTCGTGCAATGAACCCGCATCTCACCTGCTCGAGTAGCCTCCAATGGCTACGGTGAAAAAAATACTCGGTTCGTTTTTTTTGGGGGACATACTGTACACAAAATAATTTCCAGTAATTGGCATTTACCTAAAGTTGATGCATGTATTTTCGTGGACGTAGAGTACTGTAGTATGTTTGTTTAGTTCTACTCTACCCCAGTATTACTGTTCTGACGAAGAATCTATAGTTATCCCTAATTTTGGCCGCAGATATCGCCTCTGGAGAAGTGAAAATCGATGTAAGGGGGAAGGGGTTTGTGAAAAATTCAGCCTGGGTAAAATGTGAAAATTAATGAGTATGCGTGGTGCGTTGGAAACAAGTTATTGCATCTCTCTTAGCTTTGCGAACGTGTCAAAGAAAAAGGTTACATTCCAGAAATGAACTTCCAAGGGACTTCCATTTAGAAAAACAAAGGAAAGTTCAAATGAGGAACAAACAGCAAAGCATCACTTTGCTTCATGACAATTGGGGCACAAATAGTTACAACACAAATGTGTTCGCCTTTTGTGCTCTTCTTGTTTCAAGTTTCATGACATAAACACTGATAAATGGTGTTCCAACCAAGAAAAAAGTGTGAAGTTTTCCGGGATGCAAATTTTATTGTGTTTTTCTGGCAGGGATGGAATGCGTAAGAACATTTGTTCGTAAAGAACATTATATAATGCGTAAGAACATTCCACTAAAGCTTTGATGACGTTGATTTCTTGCTCGGTTTCTGGTATCCTACGTAATATAACGCGAATAATAAAGGCCAGGACATACGTTCAGGAATAAGAAAGAGGAAGCTGCTTTAGAAGCATCATTTCGTATCCTAGATACGAGGTACTGATTAGCGCTTACGTGGTGTGACTCTCAAATGTTTGAAAGTGCTCAACCATTCTGATCTGAAGAACTTGGGAAGCAATTCTAGAAAAATAAAAATAAGCAGCTTCGTACAGAGCCTAGCGCTCGAGAGGGTTAATGGATCAATGCTGCCTAATGCAACTCGTGAGGACACTCTAGACAACCACGACGGGCGACTTGGTCTCTCAAAACACAGAAATGAATCCGAGGAGCCGAGACCATTGCGTCTCCACGGAAGCATTTATCGTGCGTTAAGTAATTTTATAACTGATAAAACGACCGCATGGATCACGGGCAGTCTAGTTGGAATCAAAAAGTCTTTTAAATAATTTTTGGAGACCCTGTCACAAAATCAGGATTCTCTAATCATGCGCAACAATTGATCAACAATGACAGTGTGAGAAAGAAAAAACCTCTTTTTTCAAAATTTCTGATCATCTTCATTTCCTTCCGAAGAAAAGCCTTACCTTGTAAAAACGGTACGTGCAGAGCTGGAAACTTGGCATTGTACGCAGCTGAAATGCATTAACTCGTATATCCAAGCAATTTACTCGTACTTCCAATGCGTTAGCTCGTATCTCCAAGACATTTAATTGCATTTCCAAGGCATTTACTCGCATTTCCAAAGCATTTACCTGCATTTCCAAGGCATTAACTTGCATTTCCAAGGTATTTACTCGCATTTCCAAGGCCTTTACTCGCATTTCCAAGGCATTTACTTGCATTTTCAAAGCATTCACTCGCATTTCCAGGGCATTTATTCGTAATTCCAGTGAATTTAGCTATATTTTTCGGGCACTTAATAGTGTTTTCGAAGCTGTTATTCATATCATTAAGGTATTTAATCGTACTTTCAAGGCATTTACTCGCATTTCCAATTACTCGTACTGCTCGTCAGCCTGGAGCTCAGAGCTCATCGCTCGCGTCATCAGACTCAGTCAGACCAGAGCGGGCAACTTACAATTAAGACATGAAGATTCTTCAACCGTTCATATTGATTCGGACACTTTTTCCTCGATTCGCATGGAGTACTTACAAATTTCCTACAGTACCGTTTGTCTGTAGGTGTGTGCCGTGTTGTAGTTTCCATCATACATGCAGTCATGCATAGAATGTATGGGAGGAAAAGGAACATACATAGAAGTATTAAGTGTCATATTAATTTGTTTCGAAGTGTACGGTCGAAATTTGCATTATCATTTAATTATGTCTTTCAGTTGTCATGTTATATCTTGTGGGCAATTTTGTAAAATAAGATGATGAATCTAAGTGATTGCATTATTTTTTAAAGGAGTTATTTTTTGCACATTAATAGGTATAACATGACTTGTAGACATAGGTGATTCAAAAATACTTTTTTTTGGATCAGGTTGTGTTAAACAAAATTGATACGCACAACATGTCTAAGGCACTTGTTGTAATTTCTAAGTCACGTACGTTCCTCAATAGACATAAATAAAAGAATAAATTTTAATTTTTGGCAACAGCATCATGAGATTCAAAGCGTGACGTTTCTCATTGCTGACTATTTCTTTGCATTAGAATACTTGAAAAATTTGGTCCAATTTCCAACACAAAACGCTGAAGCCTAAAAAGAGGGGCCCTCCGACCGAGAAGACCGTTTTTATTCCCAGCAGTTTACCCTCCGACCGAGAAGACCGTTTTTTGTACCCAGCAGTTTGCTTCCGACCGAGAAGACCGTTTTTTGTACCTAGAAGTTTGCTTCCAACCGAGAAGACCGTTTTTTGTACCCTGAAGTTTGCTTCCGACCGAGAAGACCGTTTTTTGTACCCAGAAGTTTGCTTCCGACCGAGAAGACCTTCTGTTTCCAGAATCGCAGAATTGCTGACGCATTGAGCGAGGCAGGCATTGTAATGTATATCTTTTCAAGCGGCACACGCAAAAACAAGACACTGCAGGTCAAAATAATATGTTATTTTCAGAGAGTTGTTTTCTGGCCGATGAAAGGAAGTCTCGCGCATGGTGAAATTTCCTGGGATATCTTCAGCTTCATACTGCGTCGTCAAATTCCAAGTCAACGGACCCAGGAAAGTCTTTCAATGGGCTTTATTTTCACGCAATCGTATTTTATCTCGTAAAAATATCATCTAAAGGACCGACCGGCAACGGACCTGACGCGTGTCTCCAAGGCAGACGGCGGAATGAACTCCAATGACAAAATTCTAGTGAGCCTTTAGCAGCGATCGTGTCTCACTGCACCAGAAATCAACATGCAATTAATATTTTAAAAAGAGATCTTCTTTCACTGGTCAATTAACTTTGATAACAAATGATACTACGCGGATGCCCATTGATCATTCTAAGTCTGCGCTGTACCTTTCGATTAAAAAGCTGATTTTATTAAAAGTCAATACACGGGCTTAATTGAAAAAATATGTTCTATATCGCTTGACTAAAGAACGGATTGGTGGGGGTCACTACTACTGATTCATTGAGAACAATTTGACCACGATGAAATGTGTTCAAACTTTACTGTACAATTCTCAGGAAATTGATCTGCCTTCCATTAATGAAGTTAATACTTTTCATGGTCCTTTTGCATGATCGTGTTCTTGCACTTGTCCATATATTTACGTTTGCGTTCGAAATTTTCATTTTTCAGCTTTATATATATTTCTACGAATAACGATTTGTATGACGGACGCATGTAATTTTGTTCCCAAACTCGTTCATGCATGGATACCTACGCGTGAAATTGTGTTCTGTGCCAACACATTGAGTGTATTGTTGAATTGTTCAATGTTATTATCGCCGTCAGTACATACTCGTAAATGTTTGGAGTTTGTACAACGCTTTTAAAAATATACGTTCAGACGTTGAGAATTATTTACTTTTTTCTAGCTCTCTACGTACTTTAATTATTCAAGACGAAGAAAAGGAATTTGAATACCGTAAAATTAATCCTTAACACAGTTTCTCCCAACTAGATGCTTAAATACTCTGTTCCATCAACAATAGAGAATTATTATTCAGTAACATTTTAGGTGCTTCTCATCATTACACGTACTCCGTACGTATAAATACCGTACGTACTTTTACCGGTCATTGCTTTAAAACGCCAACAGTGTATCAAACTGTGCCGGGTTCGTAGCTCGGATGGGAACTATTCCGAAGAAAAATTTAATAATTGCCAATCTGTTTGTTGAGTACCACCCCATTTACGCCGACGGTCTTCTTGTGTCAACATCGAGTCCAGGAAAATTCCAAGAAAAAGAGATGACTTCGTTCAAAGAAGCTGTTATTTCTTTAGAAACTAAGAGATATAGAAACCCATCAACACAGGACGTTTCTTTACGAAATGTCGCGTGTTGCTTCTCACAAACTCTAGAAAATTTAGATGTATCTGTACCTCGAATAATTCACGTGGCAAATTTAAAGACGAAAAATTGAGAATAGAACGTAAATTTAACGGATGTTTTATGCCAGAAATTTGGACGCCGTGCCTAGTTATCAAAGGAAGCGGAACGCCGCATGAAGCTAAAATTCGGCATGTTTTCATTCCTTGATTATTTCAAATGTTAGAAGCACGAAAAATATTAGTTAGTTTTTATTGATTCAACCAATAAAGAAAATTTTCTCACAAGTGATCATATGTGAGAGAATTTTATCAAGACTAATTTCTTTCTCATTAGGCGGACCCATGTTTTCCAAGTAACACTTCAACAGCTAATTTCTTCCGAATATTTTCTCGTAAACATTGCTTGTAGCTCAACGTCATTTCAGATTTTGTATTTGCTGTAATGTTTATCTGTAAGTGCGAATAATAGCTTCGCATCTCAACATTTTCTATCTAAACTTAATTATTTTTTATTCATTTTGAACGCAAACGCATAGCGGATTCTCCTCTAAATTCACTGATATTCTGTTGCAGCAAAACGTACAATGCTAGCACGTAACGAGGGCTCAAAAAAGATGTATTCTCTATTCGTAGTTTAATGATTTTGAAATAAAAGACCCGAGCATACGCGCAAATTACCTGTAAGCGCCGCTTGACCACAGCTAACTTAATAACTACACTGCACTTCCGCGTAAGATTAGTAAGTGTAAATATTTTTTGTTTCGATATTATTAAATAACGTAAGTGAACGTTTTCTTTTTATCCTTTTGTATTTTACTTTGAGCGACGTAGCCGAGCTGTGTTTGTGTGGGAGCGTGAGTTTTAGTTGAAGCAACCTTTTTATATTCGATCTCCCGCTCCTACGAGTATCTAGTCAACACTTCAATAGTTCACGTGGTCCACATATTTTTAGGATCCATTTGAAAATACAGTATTCCCGTTATCTTTTTAGTCTCGACCTGAGCAGCGAACGCATCTGTATTGTCCGTCGTTTTGAGTTTTTTTGAATTCTTTTCTTTGGAGCTTGTCCTCGCGCGATCGACGCACCCGCTCTTCATTTCGATATTTTTTCTGCTCTTCCCTCTATCCCTGAAGATGTGAAAACTTAGAAAATTCCAAGAAATAGTTTATTAAATTTTATTTTTCTGAAAATAAAGTTCCTTTCACTCTGAACAGCCAAGCCTGGAAATATCCTTAACATATTTTGAAATGGTGTCGGGTTTTCAGCCGTTGGTCAGGGCCTCAGCTGGACACAACCACCGCAAGACAGAAGTCTCCAATAATTCACTACAATTCTGAGAGACCTTTTTCCTCTTAACGTCACATGCATGTCTACCATAAGCTGAGGAGAAATACGGACTTGTCGCGTGTTACAATCTAGTCCAAATATATTTTCCTAGTGTCGCTTTAATCAGTGTGCTGCCAACAAGGCTGTTTACATGGTCATTTTTATATGTAGAGTAAACAGAGGGCTCTCGTTATCTTTTATTTGCTTGTCTCTGAGCTGTTGCGACGGAGTTACAATTTTCGTTCCCATGTAGTTGGATGGTAAAGTACTTCAAGTAATTGGAAAATGCATACGTGCACCAAGCCTGCTTGTTGCAAATCTGATATTAATGAAGTAATTCTTATTAATTTAATTATGTAATAAAGAGTCTCGTCTACGGACGATTCACACTTGGGTGATTCCAGCTTGAAGGTGTAAGGAGTCGTTGTGAGACATTGGTGCGCCATAAGGTTCAGTATTGGGACCCCTTAGAAATTGCGAGAGCTCTTGACATGCGTGTTTACGACACGCCAGAAACTGCAAAACTTCCGAGCACTAATTAGAAAAGACGTTGCTCAGCTCCGGTGCTACGATGGCATTCACGAGATCTTAATTGAATCTGGTGTGCCCCGAAAATGTTCTTTGGAATTCGTACTTGAAATTCAATTCCATTTGCAAACACGTTTCTCTCATTTGCCCCAGGCGCTCTCGAATGTGAGTAGCCAGTATCTCACTTCGTTTGAACGCTTTCGATGACAGTCTCATGAGAAATTTTAATATCCTGAATTACTGTGTCCTATTCAAGTTCAGAACACATTTGGCACTCTCGAGACAGCTCGAATAATGGGGATGTTAAAGCGGGTTTATGACTAGAAAGCGCACTCGCAAATTCTTACCTTCGTTGAGTGCTGCGTTCCATTTTTCCTTTTCTCGGTCTCGATCGTCCCAGTGACACACGGGAAAGCTGTCGGCAGTAAAGTCTGAAATTCCGTCGCCTGACTTTGTACCCAGAGGAGCCCCTCAACTCTGATGTACCGCACAGTATTTCTTTCTGCTGTGACAGCCGTTCTGTCCGCCTTATGGCGCGTCTCACCTTCTGGCTGAGTGGTCTGTTCCTTTGAAAGAAAATTTGTTAAAATTACACACGGAAAAAAATGCTGTTGAAAGAAGAAGAGGGCATGAAGTTATTGATAAGGGCTGGGATTTTTGCTCTTTCGAGCACGATTTTTTGTCAGTTCTGCGATGCAGCATTAGAGCGTTTGGTTACGTGCATTTCTTCAACAACTTCCCTGCTTAAATTGTACTCATAAATGAAATGCACTGTTATACCCTTACATAAATTCATTCTGGGGCGGTTAGAAAAATTACATCGTCACAATATGCTTGACGAAAAATTCATACAAGTTAGATTAAAAAACGAATCCAACAAAGTTTCAACCCCTGCCGATAAGTTGTTATTTACAGGATAGTGTGCTGCAGGTGAATAGTTGAGCGGTGAAGTTTCTTGACACAAAAGAGTTTTTCTTGATGGTGTCTCAAAACGTGGCAGTATGGCATAAAAAAATAAAGAATATTTTGCTAGAGCTTGCGAGTCTTGATTGGACGATAGTGAAAAGGTTATTGCATGTGTATGAACAGGCTTATTTTTTAAAGAACATGGACACCCAATCAAACAAAGAATTCGATGAGTGATGCTTGGTTTAATATACAATAGCTTATTAATAAGGAATTGATATACGAGTAGTGTTTACTTCTAAGATTTTTCTGTCATTGCATCATTTATACACAGAAAAACAACTTTGTCAACTTGAACATTTCTCATGACATGAAAAACACTTGTTATTCAAATAAAAAATCAAACGCATGACGACACAGGAATCGTCATCTTTATCAGCACACGTTTCTAGAGCGCGAACGCGGGCCGTGTCCTGGGCTGTTGGACAGCTATGTTCCAGCACCTTGATGTGATGTTGATGTGATGCATCTCGATGTTGTGTTCCAGTACTTTAATGTTATATTGCAGCCCCTTGATCTTATATTGATGTGATGCATCTTGATGTTATGTTCCAGCACCTTAATCTCATGTTAACGTGCTGTATCTCGATGTCATGTATGTTGTAGCATCTTGATGCTATGTTGATATGCTGCATCTCGATGTCATGGTGTTAACTTGATAATATGTTGCAGCAAATGCATGATGTCATGATGTCAGCTTGATGCCATATTGCGTGATGTTATGTTGCAACAGACGCATCATGTTATGATGTTAGCCTGATACCATGTTGCACGGTGTTATATTGCAGCAGATGCACTTGATGTTGTTATGTTATGCTCAAAACGTACGAGCTAACTGACCAAAATTAATTTCTGGATAAAATTCTGCATTTTCCTCATCTTGTAACTCCGAAATAGCTCGCGAGGGTTGCGGCAGGGTGCGTTGGCGGTACTTTTTTTGAGGACGTGTTTATTTTTAAGAAACGTTGCGATATTTGCTCTTTCCCTGTCTTCTTTTTTTCCTGATTAGTTGGTCATTCCAACTCACTTTATTCCTAATTATTCATTTCGATGACCATGTCTCATGCGTGAAACTTTTTTCGTGCAATTTCATCTTAGCTGGATTTAAAAATGTTTAAAAATTTTCTTGAAGATACCGTTCTTTCCTACCTCGTTCGCTTTAGTGGAAGTTTCTTAAAATTCTCCCTTTCTCAAATCGCGCGAACGCAATGAGGATTTGTGCTCCCCGTCTACTTACTCCTCATTTTGGCGCTGAACACCCTCTCCTTTTAGGACTCAGTTGCAAACCATGATAATGGAAGTTAAACGAAAAAAACTGCACCCCAGGTCGAGAACTGACCTCTTCTTTCGGAGATTCCAGCCGAGGAGCGTGCTGTGGGCTGCCGTCACCAGTTCAGGCCTGGTGACACGCTACATTTCCTTAGATCTTGAGAAAAATACGGAAACTTTTGGCCTGGTCGAAAATAATTACGCTCTCCTTGCGCTGGACATTTACGACTCTGTCTTTACGAACGCCGACAGACGACAAGAGAGACATTTTTATTCAGGTTCTTCTTTTCTTTCCACAGTTTTAAGCAACACATTCACGGATGTAAGTCGAGTTGTGTTTAGCTGGCGTGTGTTATGTCAGTTAGGCTAACTCGCTTTCCATAGCCTCTGCTGGAGGCCTATTGGAAGGGCGGCAAGGTCGAGGCTATGGTCTCCAGGCTGCAGCTAATGTTTGTCCTCGTCCTTGAAGGCTGCCGTGTGATGAGCTGCAGGCCGGGCTTGTTGACCTGATCTTATCCCAGTGGCCTGCACCTAGGGTTGCAGGCCGGGCTTGTTGACCTGCTCTTATCGTAGCAGCCTGCATTTAGGTTGCAGGCCGGGCTTTTTGACCTGATCTTATCGCTGTGGCCTACGCTGTGACTCGTACATGACCTGCTGTCACACTGTGTGACTGCAGTCTGAGTGCGGCGGAATGAACCGACTCAGAGTCTGGTTTGCCGGCCTGTGCAGTTGTACTTGTGCTGTGTAAGCCTTTTGTGACTTATATGTACATAGACTGTATTCAATGACTGCGTGTTTTATTATAATATTCATCTCATTACTTATGTGTGTAGAAAACCAGCAATTTCGACAGGCATTAATGGTACCTTTTGCTGTTTTTAATTCGTATTTTTCGTTTTATTTTCACTACAGTTGATAGGAAAATAATTATTCAACAATTGCAGGTAGTTTATAGGACGCTTTACGGCCTGCAGCACCATCACATCAATGCTCGAGAAATTTCATAACCATTTTATGTAAGCGACATTTATTGAAATAAAAAAATTCCCGTCAACTTTAATTCGTCACTCCACGTTTTCTCAGTTCGGGGATTACGTCAGTCGACCCAGGGAGATACATTAAACTCAGAATGAATTTACCCAAGCAATGCCTCACTTTTGGCTCAAGAAATCCCACTTCCCGCGGCGGCCTCCCATCCACCACACATCCGCCACACATCCGCCACACTTCCGCCATACATCCGCCACACTTCCTCCATACATCCGCCACACATTCGCCGCACAACCACGACACATCCGCCACACAAAATATTGAGGCCATCAGCAGACGCGCCTCTGACACGTGCGAGACAAATTGTTCAATTCATCGTCAGTGTCACGGCTAATATGGCCGCCTCTAGTTCATCGTTAATTGCAGGGCATTAATTGCAGCTCGTATAGTATGTCGTTAATTTTATGATATAAACTTCATCCTCAAATTCATCTTTAATTCTATGATAAAAACTGCAGGTGCTATAATTCAGCATTAATTCTATAATACAAACTCCGTCTCATAACTCAGCATTAATTCCATGATACAAACCCTATCCCATAATTCATCTTTAATCCCATGATAAAAGCTGCAACGAATATAATTCAGCAATAATTCCAAGATGTTTTAACTTCAGCGTCAATTGCGTGATGTGATCAGCACCTCCCATACTTCTTCGTAAATTGCATAACGTAAGTCGAGAAGAATCTCTTCGTGTGCTAGCAGCTTATGTACTTACTGCTCGGGACAATGCTCCACTCCTTCCATCGCAGTCACACCTGGGGAGGTCGATGCGGGTTGACTTCTGTGGTCCATCGGGTGCTTTAGAAAATGCACGCAGCTTCGATATCGTCATGAAAGAGACGCGGATACGTTGCTCCTCATCTAGCAGGAGCTACATTTGGGCTCCCCAGCGACATGCCCAGCTGTTACATCATTCTGTGTACATGGCGACTGGATGAAAAACCTGTGAACTGATGCTCTCTAGAGCAACTTTCTATATTGATCCCATCGTTTAATAGTGGACAGATTCATTACGGGCTCCTATCACGTATTTTTATTTGATATTTCATTTATAGCCTCGTATTTTAAAAGCAAATAGCCGTAGAATCCGAACAATCAGCATTGATTTTTTTAAACCTTTCTGTGGCCTGGGAGTTAAGGTATACACAGGGAAGATAATTATGTAACCGTCAAGCCTGATGGCACAAAATAACATTATTTTCTAAAATATTATTCATTCAGTCCCATTGCCTAGCCGCAATATGCAGATTGGAAGAAATTATTCACGAGAACCGCCGATTCCGGCTCCCTTAATCAGGGAGAAACGTCTGTGAGCTTGGGTTCCAATTCATTGTCTCATTCAGTAATCTAGTTATGGAGTCAGCATTTTCGTTTTTGTCTAAATGATTGAAAGTGAATTCGATAAGCTTCCGCATACAGTCTGGGGAAATTTTTCACATCAAGGAAAGCATCTTGAAGACGATAACGAGCTTTTCTTTCACTAATGTTAGAGGAAGAAAATAAAAAAGAAGAAGATAATGATGAACATTTGCTGATAAGCCATTTGGGTTACCACTAAAGTTAAAAAATAACTTCTAAACAATGTAATTTGTTCTAAATTTTTCTGAAACACTCCACCCGAACAGAATTTAACGATGTGGGCGCAGCCTTGATGCTATGTATTTGGTAAATGTATATTGTGATATCTTCCATGTCAAAATTTGTAGTGGAAAAAACTATTCCTGCTACTGAATTTTTTCTGTAATTATTTTCTCAAAAATTATGAGCAGAAAATTTGATCATCCCTAATTCCCTCGCTGGTACGATTTCGGAGAGATGTTTGTTTCCGGGTGTGATTGTTGAAGGTAAACCTACAGCCTCGATAGACCAGCCAGGGTCGATGGCTTTCTCATTGTTCTCGCTAATTGATCTGGCTTCCCGAGCCAAATAATTACCAATCACTTAATTAGGACCTAATTAATTAGTGCTCGAAACTTTGCCTTTAGAGCCCCGTAAATCTCTGGCTTTCAAGGAGCGCCTTGAAAAGTGAGATAGATTAACGAGGGTTGCTGCACAGCCGTCTAGATGACGGCGCCTCAGGGGGAGGGGTTTGTGTCGATAGCAGGGAGTGCAGAGGGACACATAAATTAACGACTATATATTACGCCTGTTTGCATTTCATTAAAGCGAATAATTGAACTTAATAAAATGAGATATTTGCTGATGAGTGAATGTTTTGAGTAAACAACATGAAATGAAATTCACTGACCATGAACATGCGAGTACGTTATCTTGTTTGATGGTGCTGTTTGTGATTCGTGGCTATAGATTGGGAAGTGTTCCAGAGCATTTTTTTAAATATGTATGCAAATGGACCGAAATGATATCCTGTGTACTGATCTGAAAAATGGGATTCACATTCCATTTTTTCCCCTCAATTTCAAGTAGTGCTTTTTAGCAATTTGTGAGGTTCATGAACGTTTCATTAAACTAATACCGTGTAAAAGCAGCTTAAGAATTGCACTGACAAGAACAACTGGATTTTCTGCACTGAATTTCGATCTTTGGACTAAGTTACGTTCTAAGGAAAGAAAGATGATAACTTTCCTATTAAAAATTAACACAGTTGCGGGTGAGACTTTAGTCTGTTCTTCGCAGGGATGGTAGGTTTTTGACTTATTCTGGCAGTTTTTCTCAGATTATATCTATAGGCGAGAAATTGGCAAGTGGCCGCTTGCAGATCTCGGCAGTAATTGCCTGGGCAGCAACGTTCGTCCCTAACGCGGTCAAAGCGACCGTGCTACTGCTCTGCCACTGCGCTGCTGACCAGTGAACCCTGCAAAAAACGTCAAGTAACAGCAAAAAAACTGCACTGATTTTTAATAAGACTGACAAGCTGTTTTAAAACATTTAGAAAACCTGCTGAACGCATTTCTGTGAGCAAAAGCGCAGCGAAAATTCTGTTTGTAATTTGGTTTCTATATCATGTGTTTTGAGAAAATATATTCCATAGTTTTAAAAATGCACTCCCATAGTTTTTTAAGCCTAAAATCTTATATTCATATGTTTCCTGACACCTCTTTGGAAGCTCTTTGTTTCTCATTGTCTACGTAGGTTTTACTACATAGCCCTCTTTTGCAAGAAAGAATCGAGTTTCTTTAGCGCTGTACAGAATACAACGATTCCATTCACAGAGATTTTATCTTTTGATCTGAAATTCACCCACATTATTCCTGCATTCTTCCGGCGCAGAAAAATTCGCAACACTGCGAGAGCGGTGTGCCAGCATTCAGGTACAAATACCGCTGCCATTTGTACAGGAAATGGGAACCTATTTTCCTTGCTTTTTGCGCGGCGGAACTTGGGTCTGAGTTCGGACGCGAGAAGTTTTCAATATGATCTCAACTCAATACTTTAGAGCCCTGGCTCTGCCTCAGCGCCCAGCTTGAGAATGAGCTTCCAGCGACGACATTCGACGGCGTCGCCCGTGTGGAGCCTGACGCGTAAGCTGAGAAGTTTTATTCTTGGACACCCACCCAGTCCAACTTTTTCGTCGTCCCGCCCATCGAAATTTTTTTGAATCAATGGGTGAAAATACGTGAAGTCTAATTTATAGATGACCGTAGACGCTCCAGTGAAAAAGTCGGAAAAGTCAGGCAGGGCAGCCGATCGGTTGAGAATATATATCTTGTGATCATAAATTTCAAGTTGACAAATATTCAGGCGAATTGAAGAATAAAGTAGGAATGCAAGAGCCAGCGAGAGCGACTAACTAGCACCTTGCTTCATGTTGGAATTCATTTAAGGGAATTAATAGTCTGCTATCGTTGCAGTTGCTGTAAGGCCCAAAGAATTGATGTTAGAATAAAAAGTTAAACGCTAACGATAACACAATGATTGAATGAAATGGGCTATTAGTCTAGTTTAATTTCGAGCTCACCTTTCTTCAGAGACCATAAGCGTATGAGCTGGAGCTTTAAACTAGAATGATTACGGGTAAGATAGGGAGAAAGAAGAGATTCAGATTCATTGTATGTAGCTTGCCACTCAATTTCTTATATTACTTTATAACGGATATATAATCTTCCTAAATTCTGTCAGAAGCAAACGAACGACCTATTGAGCTTTTCCTCTGGGGTGTTAGTTTCACGCTCGATTTAATTCTCTGATGCGTTTTTGGAATTTAATTTTCCATATTTTTGTTACATCGTCGTCGCGACTCCAGCATAATTTCAGGCATCGATCCTTGGCAGCCATTGATGTTCCGCGCGAGTCTTCGTCCCTGAAAACGTTCATCTCTCCGGCCACATTGGGTTCATTAATTGGATGTGCATACTTACTACCCACAAACATGCAGGCGGACTGCTTAAAATAGAAATCCAAGTCAATGAAATTAAAATTTCAGATCATACTGCTTAATACGTCCCATTTGAACAGTGATTTCATGAGTTGACATCTACCTTATGGGTGATTTGAGCTCAGTAATCATGGTAACGCACATAGGTCAACTCACGATTTGACTTTTTGAAAAAAACACTCGAAGGGAGAAGCCAATCTTTAATCAAGAGTTATGTTCATTGAGAAACCCCCACAAAATGGAAAAAGTCCATGCTGTCTTCCTGACATTTTTTTTTACAAACTTAGATATTCTTTGCACAATTATGCTTTGATGCCTAACAGCGGTGCGTTCAAATCACGCATGCCATAGAAGTTTAATTTTCGTAGAGTTATAACTTTGCAGTGCTTTATAGAGAACAGTTGCTCTTGTCGTCTCTCAAACCTCATCTACAGAAACATTTGCAACTTACCCCATAATTTAGTCCCTCTGGGCCATTTCCACCCAGAATTCAAGGCCGTACAAATGCTTGGCATTTCCAGCAGATGTTCCAGCGCTGCCACTCGGAAAAACATGTCATAATCTCATTAATAAATAGTATCCGAAAATTAAAAGTTTTTCATAATAATCTTTCATCGACCGGAAGCTCTTTGTGTGGCCTCGAGCTGCTAATTTCCGTCTGAAACGCTCAAGTCTGCGATAAATTTAAACTGAGTTAGAAACGAGTTCGTTCAAGCTGACAGATCAACGTCTTATAGACGTTCTTATAATTTGTTAAGCTCTGAGAAATCGCTAGCTAAATTAATTATTTCCAGAATCAAATGCTTAAATTTACTAGCAGCTTTTGCAAACAAGAATACATACTGATTTTGAGTTTCATAAATTTCATGCTGTCTTTAGTGCAAACAAGCGCCGAGTTTACAACAGGGGGACTCGAGGGTACAGCGCTCTTACCCCTCACCTTGCGTCTGATTAAATCTTTGCAATGGCAATTGAATGCGCCAGAAAATGCAATGCCTGTGAGATTGATTAATTTTCCAGGGAAGAATGTATTACAGAGCTGCGGGAACGTAATCAGACGAAGCTGCGGTATTCGTCTCTACATAAATGACGCGTTAAACAGGATGTGCATTTGAAAACGAGACTGAGGTTACTCAGCATCAAATCGAGTCTTGCTTTGTATTCACGTGATTAACTCTTTACGAGAGTTGAGATGTGCAGTAGCGATGTTTTAGCATTACCTGTTCAGCTGCCAGCTTGGACGTTTTGTACCTAACATATTTTGCTTAAGCCCTCTGAGACGCAGGTAAAGGGCTACGTAACGTTGTTCTACGGGCAAATTATAACTCCTCTATTTACATACAAAAAATAACAGGAACTAATTTTCATAAAGTGGTGCCTACGTAGACATTCTATGATCAGGTCGCTACAGCTCTGTGCGCACGCAATAAAAGTGCAATATCACAGCATTTTTTCTTGGGGGCACGCTCTCACACCGCGGGATAAGGAAGCGCTAACGTGCGTAGGCTCTCTTATGTGTATCTTCAACTCAATAATTCTTCCCAACACATTCAGAAACGGCGGCAGACTTCGCTTAATGTTGGTCCCTAACGTTCTTGCTCGCTCACGCAGACGATATGAGAGCCAGCATTTTTGCTTGTTTGTCCCGGTGTTCAAGTGGCATTCGTAGCGGCGTCAATTTTTATGAAATTTGACTGATATTCAACTTGAAAAGCACTCAATCCAGCTTTTGAAGTTGCTGTATTGATGAGCACCTGCCTACCAGTCGACTAATTAGCACTGTTTCCTTATTTGACTGTCGACTGTTACTTGATGTTGACAGTTGAAAGAAGGACGAGTTGTCAATAAGCTCAAAACATAACTCCGTAAAATAAATTTTAAGTTCACGAATTAATTACCTAATTAATTTCGATTATCTTATTTTTCTTCACTGTATGCTATTCCCCAACCTAGCATCTGCAGTTAAAGGAGTAGATATTTCATAAAGGGATTATCTTACCCTTTATTGGCCACATTTTTTCCTATTTTACTAGATTTTCATCACATTTTACTGGGCTCGACAAGAAAACTTCCGTACTTGCATTTGTTACCAAACAACGGGTCGCCGTCAGACGTGAGTAAAAATTCTTTCATTCAAGAGACTAATTCTTAATTTTTTCTTTTCATTGGATCAAAAACCGATTTGCGTGTGCATGGGGAGGTGTGCGGATTTCCTTATAAGCCTACTTCTTCAATGGCCGATCCATCAACTCTACAAACCGTGCCATTCGTATTCGCTATAATCTTTCCCGCAGACCCTGTTCCTGGCCGTTAATCGATTATTTCTTCAGTGAACACATTCAGTAGATGTTAAAGTGTGAATTTACTTCCGTCTGATCCCCCGAAAACATTGAAGCGGTGAGTCTATCATCAGTGGAATCCAATTGGTCGGCACGCCCTGGGCATCTCCGACCGAAGTGTGAGGCGAATTCTTCACACTCATCGCAACTTGCATTCGTACGAGTAGGCGATGGCGCAAGAACTTTCTCAACACAATTTTTCAGCAAACGAAGCAACAGGACGGCACCACGTCGCACACGGCACGATGCGCAATGGTAGTTTTTCGGGAACACATTGACGGGCGCCTAATATTCCTAAAAGGCGATCTTGATTAAGTGGTCCATGTACTTTTTTTATGGGCCATTGTGTCAGTCCATTGTATATGCAGATCGTCCGAGGGCCTTAGACCAACTTAGCCTAGCAAACGCCAAGCGATGTGTGCCGATTCCTATGCTTCAGAGAGTGGTCAGGAACTCAATAAAATCAAGTACTGCCGAGTATTGACGATAAAAGGGAACAGTTCGGCGACATGATGTTTGAAACAGTGTAAAATAAAACTTTAAATTTATTTCTATACTACGAAGTTTGAAACGTATTAATATCAGAAATAATTTCCTTTTATTGATCTTTCGAATAACCAAATTATCTTGCGCCATCTTGCGCTTACTTTCCTTTTATGGCACATTAGTTAACGCTACCGCTACGTTAGGCATTAGGTGGAAAAATAACGGAATCATGGCGTACGTAATAATAACTGCATTGAATATACCGAATTCGGTAGGTGATGTAGTGAAGAGTTAAATAGAAGGAAACTTGGCAATCCCCTCGGTCTAACCTCCATGAGCGAACGATACGTAAGCGAACGCCACAGCGAGAGGCGATGCGTCAGGCGTAGAGACGATGCGTCGGGCGTAGAGACGATGCGTCGGGCGTAGAGACGATGAGTCGGGCGTAGAGACGATGCGTCAGGCGTACAGACGATGCGTCGGGCGTAGAGGCGATGCGTCGGGCGTAGAGACGATGCGTCAGGCGTACAGACGATGCGTCGGGCGTAGAGACGATGCATCGGGCGTAGAGACGATGCGTCAGGCGTAGAGACGAATGTGTCAGGCTTAGAGACGAATGCGTCAGGCTTAGAGACGAATGCGTCAGGTTTAGAAACGAATGTGTCAAGGTTAGATACGAATGTGTCATGTTTAGAGACGAATGTGTCAAGGTTAGAGACGAATGTGTCAGGTTTAGAGGCGAATGTGTTAGGTATAGGTAGAGCGTCGAATCTGTCAGGCGTAGCGACAAATGTTTCACGTATAGCGACGAATGTGTCAGGTATAGCGACGAATGTGTCAAGTATAGCGACGAACCTTCGAGTCCCGCAGCGACTGAGTGCGAACTTGGTGAATTTCACGTAGACTGCGAAACTGAGCATCAGAAGTTCCAGAAACTACGCATGTGAAGGTTATTGCAAGAGAAAATTGTTTATCAATTTTTTTCCAAATTTGTGCTGTTCAAACTGAGGTGTGTGTCAGAATCGAGTTTTGCGCTCAGCTTCCATCAGCAACAGTTGCACGAGCAACATTTTCAAAACCAACTCGAACTCGAATCTTCAAATCCGTAGCTTACAGATTAACAGATAAAATAACCACGAATGGAAGAATAAAGAACAAGAACACAGAGTTAATGAATTCCTTTTTTTTGCAGCACTTCTGCTTTCGTTCTGCCCAGCTGGCGTACAAAACCCCAAATTTCCGGGTTGAAATCCCAGGCGGGAATAGAAACTTAGTTGCGGCTTCTTTTCTCGGCCATTTGTTCCACAGTTGGCGGTTAGTCTTTTTCAGAAGGTTCCTCGAGGCAATTTTGCGGGGGGATTCGCAAAGAGTTGAACTGATAGACTGCTCTGTCGAGGCCAAGAACTGCGAATGCGCCCAGCACACTCAATGTTTTCGCTTGTGAAATCGTTCTCATTCGTTCAGAACTTTTCTTGGTATTAGTTAGCATTTCACTACAAAGCTGGTTCTTAAACTTACCACTCGTACAACGCTCAAAGTTGTATTGGAACTTATTAAATTTTGATTTCGTCCTATTTTTCATTTAGTCTATTTTGTACTTATTGATTTAAATTCACGTGTCTAGTATCCACGGTTTTTTCTGTCATGAAAAACAAATTACTAAATAAGAAAAAAGTACAGCAATCAGCTAGAAAATAGGCTTTTTCCTGCAAAACGGGACTTTCGAGACCTGAGATCAGAGGGAAATGGGCGAGCAAAATCTAATTTTCTGGTAATTAACGGATAAATTGCACCAGAATACACAGCGTGCAGCGGTCTGTTTCTTCAGCCCTTTGTAGTCGTTAAAGCAGCCGTATTGTCTCTATTGTAGAAGAATTTCTGGATTGCTCAGACTTACGACTCAAAGTGAAATTAAAATTACACATTCTTGAAAACGCGCACCTCACGAAATTTTGAAAAAAAAATAATAATTTGAAATGCCTGTTCGGTGTTCGGTGATGTTAACTTGGGGAGAAGAAAAGATTGAAGAATCCCTCGCTTCGATTTTGCTTGAATTGAAACAGCCTCTAACTAAAGGAATCTCTGGACTTTCGTGAATAAATCAGACGTCTGCAGGACGGGCTTCAATACACCATGTCCAACGTGCGTGGTTGGTTGCTTGTAGAGATGTAAAGGCCGAGACTCTCTCTCTTATTTTCAAGTGCTAGTATCACAGCACGAGCTCAACTTCCTTTGATTTAATACGCAGACTTTCTTACGTATTAAATTAGTGTTTCAGATGTGCAGACTTTCCTTGAATGTGGCAGTACAGCCCAGTGGTCTGGCCCATCATTGCTTTGAGCTCAGTGCGTAGTCGGTATTGTCTGGACTCTCCGTATCTTTTAAAATAACGTCTGGATGCTCAGCCTCACGCCTCAAAAAAGAAATTGGAAGGAATCGACTGAGAGGCGCGGGTTTGAAACAAACGTGTTTCCAGTTATACTTTGATTCCACGCTAGGCCTAGGATCAACATTCCAGTAATGCACTTGTTTCGCGGTGACTTCAGCGCAGACATTTTAATACCCTAAACAATAAATCAAAATAAATTTTCG
Source organism: Orchestia grillus (assembly GCA_014899125.1). Lineage (NCBI taxonomy): Eukaryota > Metazoa > Arthropoda > Malacostraca > Amphipoda > Talitridae > Orchestia > Orchestia grillus. The sequence continues at coordinate 52,322 of VOMN01060837.1, forward strand.
TACCGTACGTACTTAATGAGTGAATACTACGAATATTTTCGGAAATAAAATTATCTGAAATAAAACAAATTTTTGAACCATTCATTCGCAATTTATAAAACACTGGTTAACTCTTTTTTCATTAAAGATAACTTAGTTAATCCTTTTTATTTGAAATGCCCAACATGATGACAAATCTATCCTTTTACACGCACAGTTTAGCAATTCAATGGCGAAACAGAGTAGGATTATGATGATACATATCTCTATGTATGAAACCGAAGGTTATCGTGATACATGTATTCTAAATGAAACATAGTCATGCAACTTAAAATATTGCAACAATAGTGAGCGGTTCATTCTATTTGTCTCTGAAAAGTTATCAAACTTCGGGAAAAGCAAATGGATGCTATTGAAAACTTTCAACAGATTTAATGACTTTGTTAACTATCAATGGATGAAAAGATAATGGGTGAACGGGTTACGGACGATGCGTACATTCTTCAATGAAAAGATTACAATTTTTCGTACGAGTAGAGAGCTCTTCGATCACACAGCCTGCCAACGTGGATGCCACAGTTCACACATCACAGTCAAGAAAGTCTCTCACTCAAAGGGAAAAATAATTTTAAAATTATCCAGCTTTGTGTCACCCAATAAACATTTGAACCATATTTCGGAGCACATGGAACACATTTTGGAGCACATGGAGCACATCGTAGATGCAGCATATCACAAAACACGGTGCGTGATCCACAGCTCTACCAGACAAACATGACCTTTGTTCGCATGACGCTTGATATTTGATTGAGATTTTTGGCGAAGAAATCCGTAGACTTGATGGAATAATTGACAGGCTTTAGTCGCCTCTGACGACCGTGATAGAATGATGTGCGAAATATTGAAAGAATTTTACAGGAAACTCTACGCATATTTTCTGTCAGATTTAGAAACATTTAGAAACATTTATTTACCACAAGTGGTTTCCATCAGGCACAGGCTTACGATCAGATGAGGAATGACAATGAACCAAGCCCATAAGTGGGCCTGAATGAGCTACAAGGCTTCTAGGGCAACCTATGTAGAAATGAAGACATTCAATTTACAGTACATCAATGATTAATAACAAAAAAGGCT
>VOMN01060856.1:0-63855 GCA_014899125.1 Orchestia grillus
ACGCACCACGCACCCACCGCACGCATTGCTCTCGCTTCATCACGCACGCCCAAATCAAGAAAATAGCGAAAAATAAACTAAAGAAATCTATAATCTACAAGAACGTAAAGTTTATGAAAGAATACAAAATCGAAACGTGATCGATAGAGTAAATTTTTGAAAAATATGACAGAGCTAAGAAGAACATGAATACATACATACATGATATTGTGTAATATTTTCATGAGACTATCAGAAACAGCAAAGATGCATAATGGTCCAAAAAGAAATATCAAGAAAAAGATGTAGTAGAGAAGTACGTAAGTATATAAATAATTAAAAGTACATAAGAAAAGAGACAAAGCAGTCATGGACACAGCAGTGTAAATTGAAATTACTGATGAGAACAATATACTAATAAATCTTCAATAAAGACGGCCATACTTGAATTAGGCGATGCGTTGAGTGTTTTGAAGGCTGTTTTCATATATAATTTTTTACTCAGATTAACTGTTTTTCAGTTTCTCTTAGCATTTGTGTGCGGTGCGTCACGGAGCGGTTCACAACTGAGCGACGCGTTCTCACCTCAAAACTAAAGCTAAAGACTCCACCACACGGCGAGGGGCTAACCCCTTGTGATGCAGGTAGTTTTAAATCAGGTGACCATTTTTCAATCATTAAATAAACGTGCGAAATATTAATCGAAGGTGAAGCCTTCAGGTCATTAAAGGCCTCACAAATGAGTATGTGGTGAACACGGAGCGTGGCATGACTAGACACTCCGATGGCGTCACGACACAGCGAAGTGTGTCACGACACAGCGAAGTGTGTCACGACACAGCGAAGTGTGTCACGACACAGTGAAGTGACAACAGCCATCCAAGTCTAAATAAACCAACCACACACCGTGCCTATCCCTCGTTGGAGGCAGGGCCTATCCTGAATGAAATATATACCGTAGTTGCATTATACTTCTATAACGAACTACGAAAATGATTCGGTTTTTGATCGCATTTTTTAAAGCTAAGGAAGGAATATCCTTTCAATTGCACACAGATTCAATGGCACAGCACGGTACGTGCCTGAAACCAACGATGAAAATAAAAACATGGATAAGAACGAAACAATTGCAAGTAGCTAGTATGACAAAAATTGGAAAGTGGGAAGCACAACAAATACATGTGTAAAAAATTAATTATTTCAAAAAGAAATTTTCTTAGAGATGACCCTAATTATAAGGCAAGATAATTTAACGTCACCCTGGACAGTGAATAAAATGCAAAGAGTTTTGCAATGAGAATGTGAATCAAAAGCTACGTCACCTGGCCCCGCGCATGCCCAGAGCCGTGACACCGCCGCCTGCGGGGCAGCGACTTCCAGTAGAATTTTTTTAGGCGGCTAAATGCACAAAATGTACGAAAAAACATTCGTACGAAACAAATATAGTCATATGGAAAAATATATTAGTGTGAAAATATATATTTGCACGAAAAAAAATGAAGTAAAATATGTACGACAAAAAATGACAACGTCCGAATGGAAGTGTGTGAAAAGAAATGTAAAATGTGGAGAAAGAAAATCAGATTTAAGCTAAAATGACATGAGAGGACCATAACAAATGTACTGGGAAAAATGAAAATACACCTTTGACAAACATAAAATTGTACGAAAAAATTAAATAGTGTGAAAAAATTAAAATGTAGTAAAAAAATGAAAATGGGTGACTAAAAATAAAAAATATGCGAAGAAAATGAAAACATACGGGCAAACTAAAAATATACAAAAAATGAAAACGTACGTAAGAAATAAAATGAAAAACCAAAATGTATGAATAAAAAAGTTAGTGGGAAACCGAAGGTGCTGTAGGAGAAGGTTTTCCTCACCCAAGACAACCCTTGCCGAGCACCTCGGACTGGGCCGACAGCGCCTCAGCGATGCTGTCCTCGTTGTAGAGGTTGATGGGCGAGTTGTACTGAGGGTTCACGATCGGGGTACCGTTCACCTGCACGGACCGGAGCACCATTAGTGAACGGGATCATGAGGGAGCCATTAGTGTATAGGATCATGAGAGCACCATTAGTGTACACCCACTGCACAGGGCCACGAGAGAGCCATTAGTGTACACCCACTGTACAGGGCCACGAGAGAGCCATTAGTGTACACTCACTGTACAGGGCCACGAGAGAGCCATTAGTGTACAGAGCCATCAAAGGACACCACCACATAAGGACGCACTCGAGGATTGCACCACGGAAACCAAGTTTAGTTTAGCGCACGTTAGCGGCTCTTAGCCCTTTACAGCCCAGAACGGCAAGACCATGACTAGCATGCTGCTAGTCTTGAATAAAAATAAAAAAAGCTAAATATAGTCTTAGCGCCAAAATAATTAATTGTCAAAGGCCTCATTTCACTCTCAATGTACAGACTATCAATACATCTTACATAGAGACGCATCCTATGGGCCAATGAGGGTGCTATCCGCATTTCTCAAAAGAATTCTGTAGCAAACGCAACATAAACAACTTTCGGCTGCGTTAACCTACGGGAAAGAAAAAGTTCAGAGACGAAAATTCAACTTCCCCTCCAAATTCCAATACTTACGAGGATTTGCTCGAGAGCTTTAGCTTCAGTAGCAAATTTTTGCTAAAATTTTGTACGTTGGAGAGCGACAACACAGAATCGACAGCCAACCACTAAAATAAGGCTCGAAAACAGAACTAAGCAAACGTTACTACAAAAACCGGCAAATTATCAAAGAAATCCAGGTAAAATGACCGTTTTGGGTTAGAACAAGCACAGGTACCACTTGAAAATGGCTCAACTTAGCATGCGCGATAAGCGATACCATTAATGAGTGGCAACACAGATGACGCGCCCTTTATTTACAAGCACAGAATTATTTCCATTAGTGGCACTACCGAATTGACACCCTCTAACTGCAAGCACACACGTATTCAGTCCACATTTCAGCCACTCTATGTCAATAAAAGCAACCCTGCCGTGAATGCGAGTCTTTTAACCTTTGCTTGGGACCACAAAATAAGTAAAAACAGCAGAATGCTTTCGGGTCAGAAAATGGAGTGCATGCCAGGATTTAAGAGACACTCCGGTATCCACTGCAAAAGACGTACCAGCTTGTCTAACATCGAGTAGCACCAAGGTGTAATTAGAGCCTAATATATTCTTTATTCATATCAAGATTTTCATAGAATGAGGCCACACATCCACAAAAACTCCCATCAACAGTTAATTGCAATAAGCAACCCACCTCACCGTCCTTTGACCCATCAGGCACAAGAACGTGAGCTGAGATTCTATTATCAATATTACACTCTCATTAGCACCCAGTTGCTTACAGCGACACTGCGGTCCCGCACACTCACACAGACACTCATGGGAGTATGATGCCCACGAGCCCAATACTTTTAGAAACACCACAGAACAAAATAGGAAGAAATCTTTTAGAAAACACGCGAATAAGAAACATGCGCCGCTTAAACGAATAAGCATAACCATGCACATCAGCTGAAGCGACAAATGGGATAACTTCGATGGTAGAATGAGTGATACACAAACAACTATACAAATATTAAACCTTCCTTAAATTTATTTCATGCCTTTACGCGCAGTAAAATCATAGGGAACACTTTAAAATACAAGGTAGTTAGAACAAAGGAAGCACCGCCTAACTAATCAAAAATAGACTAACCATCTGAATGCATGCAATTCAGAACCAAGCGTGCGTCCGTTCCTGTGTGCTGTAATGTATTTTAAACTGCAGAGACAGACTTCCCTCTCCCTTGTAACGCTTGGCAGTAATTGAAGGATAAGGAGCATGCATGATTATAAAATGCGGCAGTGCTTGGGGGCAGCCCTGACCCCTGCGTGCACACACGCAGCGTACTAACAGCCACGCAGCACAGCAGTGTGCACCCCTACAGCACTGGTGGATGTTTTCGATCTGGTCGAGGCTCAGGCAATTGAAGATATGAAATCAATATATCCTTGATTTGTGATTGTAAGAGCATCAATTTTTTTGGCTAAAAACGCGTGATAGCACTTCGCTCGTTCCATCCGCGACTAGGTTGTTGTTCTTGGGTTCAGAACTAATAGTACTTCTTCCCCTACATTCTCGCGAGAAGTCTCCTGCGGATTACCACCTTTTTTCTGACTGGGCAATTGTTTACGTAAAAATGAGAATAAATAGCTTGAGTTAACGATTCAAAGTCTTGTCCATCAAACGTATAAAATTTGACAAAAAAATTGAATTTAAAATAGTCAGTCGTAGGGAAAATATTTCTGGCACAAATAAAATCCTGATTAAAATTTGGCTTTTCTTTGTTTTGCTGTATCTTTTCATAATTGAAAAAATCGCACCAAGTTTCTCAGGCATCTGATATAACACAGAGAGGGGAGGGGAGAGAAGCAAGTGATTTTCTTCTGTTTTCGTCAAACGTACAAAAAGGGATAGCATGTTTGACTAAATTTCAGAATTTTCCAGTGGATCCAACAAGCTCAAAACTTGATACAACGTAGATTCCATCGAGCCGGCCACTCACCACGGCCAAGTCAGACGGCAGAGGAACGGCACTTAGTGACAGTGGCAGCCATTTACGAGTACTGACTGACACGTACAAGGCGCAACCACGAGCACTAGGGACTGTCAAATCGACTGTCAACCATGAGCACTAAGGACTGTCAAATGGATTGTCAACCACGAGCACTAAGGCCTGTCAAACAGACTGCCAACCATGAGCACAAAGGACTGTCAAATGGACTGGCAGCCATAAACACACAGGACTCAAATTGGTGGAGGAAGCAAGGACTTGAGACGCAGTGTTATGGATGAATTAAAAAATATGCAACTGAAAAAATTGCTGCTGACAGATAAAGACCTTAAAATAAATCAGGATCTATGCGTAATGTACACCTTCGAAGAAAGCAAAATGCGCGGTTTCTACATTTCCGACAAACAAAATATAGCTAACTTGTAACCAAAACAGTAAAGGATTGGAACGAGGGCAGGGTTTGTAGTATCACCTGTGACGTGGAGATATGCAAGTAAAACAAGGCATGAATTAAGGCAGCTATCAGGTTAAGGTGTTTAGCTGTGTAGGTCAGCGAAGGTTTCCATGGTTTCAGCTCAAAATGTGTCCAAAGAGCCAAGAAGAATCTCAACGAGAAGATAAGTTAAAAAACAGAGATTAAAGTATTTAAAATGAGGGGTGGGGAGGAAGATTTGGAGATAATAATTAGGCATTTTATTATTCACATTACAGGCCTTACATCCCATTCAAAGCAATGAATTATATTATTTTCGCCAAGCAAATTTTAAATATCCAACTTCTGGAATACCACTAAGGCAACACCGCAAGTTCCGTTGAATTATAGAAGAGTTTGCAATCGAGCGCATTATTACCAAGCATAAACACCGCGAAGCGTCACGCCAAAGAGAGCTACTACTCAAAACTCTAAGCAGCACATATCCACTCCATGTCCTAAAGCGCTAATGCGTCCAACGTCTCTCGGCTAAGCGAGTTGAAATTTGCAAGCAGCCCTCGAGGTGCACACTTGGCCTCAACCTGGTCATTACGCTCGCGATGATCGGGTAAAATTGTATAGTATGCAATTATAATTAATATGTTGAATAGTATGCAATTATGATTATTATATCGAATAGTATAATTGCATAGTATGTCCCCTCAAGTGCACGCCTGTTCTTATGAGAGATCTACATCACGTGAACGGCTCTCACTTATTCTCCTTGGCCTTGCTATCGAATAAATCCGACCCTTTCTGTTGTACAGCGCGGAGTTCATGTACGAGCGGGCGTGAACTCTGACCTCTGTACCTCAACAAATTAAAATGTCGAAAACGTGTTTATAGCTAATTAGAGAAAAAATCTACACAAAAAGAGCTTAAGTACATTTTTCTAGTTGATATTCCAAGTGAATTATGCATCACAAAATGAGGTAAGATTATCCTGCAACACGCTGTAAAGCTAACGTCCGCACAAGCGTAAGTCTGTACCCACGCAAGGCTGACCTGAGTCTGCCTTCCACGGTCCCTACCAACTTTGAGCCCTGCCTACCTAAACCTTCCTTTCAAACCAAAGAAGTTAACAACCACAAAGTTATTAGTTTAATACGCTGTTTAATACATTCAGCGCTGCAGCAGACTCCCAAAAAAGTTCTCGCGAGGCTGCAGAGCGCTACATATGAAGGGATTGGTATCTGCTTGGCTTCCCTCATCCCAAAACGGGTATTCAACCCACAGAACACGAATGTTAATTCCAAAACGTACACTAAAAACATTCCGTAGCCACTACTCAAACGGGGAGTTGGAAGCTGTAAATTACCCAATTCCTCTCACTTACGTCTAAATTTATACAAACACTTGTTTATTCTTAACTAGCGTGAATACTTGTACCACTCAAGCAACAAATGAATCAACCCTATAAGGACCAATACTTCTACATGGCAACGTATCTTAAGATGGCTGTTAATTTTTCGCAAAAAGCGAAGTGCAGTCTCACAGCAAAAATAATTCGGTCGTTATAGGGTTAAGCCTTGGAAGCTGAGGAGAGCAACACAGATGAGACAGCGCTCGAGACATTGGACGCATGAGCAAGAGCGAGACGAGCGGTAGGTCACCTCTCCGAATGCGGTGGGCGTGGCGTTGAAGCCCTTCGGGGCTCGCTGCGGCTGCAGGGTCGGATCCTGGGTGGGGAAACGAGTCCACGCGCCCATTAGCCCGCCGTTACAACATAAACTAGCCCACCGACACACATCACCGCGATGTCCCTAACACTAATGTGGTGAAGGCTTCTAAACCCACAACGCCGGGCTCACGAGTGTCCTGGCTGACCATAACCATGATACCATCAACAGGGAAGATAAACTTCAAGGGAGAGTCATGAGAAACACACTCAATGACTGTCTGTGTGCGAAGCCAGCCAGCAACCGCACGGTGAGTTTGAGGTTACACACTAAAGTACTGTTTTCTCTACCCATCGAAAGTCGCACCGAAGATTCAAAGTTCGATACTTCAGTCAATTGTGGTAAAAATACCTCGACCGCGCTGTACTTTTTGATTAAGATCAAAGTGACCAAAAAAAATAGCTCCAGGCACATCAAACAACTGTAGAATAGATTGCTTCCAAATTGAACGCAAAACTAGACTTCTCATATTTTAAAATCGTTCAGTATTAAAACCGTAAAAATGTGTAATCTTCTACATAGGTTTCCAGATGAAGATTCTATCAAAATAACGTACTACAAAAATCCTATGTTAAACGTCAATCATTGATTATTATTAATATTATTACGATACGTACATCCCAGTTCTACCAACGTATCTGCTCGAACTGTAGCGGGGGAACATCTAAACGGTACATAAAATTGATGAAAAGTATGTATATAAAGTAACGCAAACATTTGCGCAAAAGGTCGATAACAAAGAACACCGACCTCTTCAAGAGAGAAAGAAAAAAATACCTACATACCTAACTGCCTCACTAATCCAACCACCTCCGACAACAATCGTTGCGGATTTGTCAACGAGTGGTCAGTTACCACCGAGGAGTGCTCATTGGCCAAGGTCTATAAAGCAGGGCCTCCAATGCACGAGGAGTTCCATGCCAATATATCAATTTAGTCGCTGGAAACGATCGGTGCTAAAGCAAGAATCCAAAGTGACCAAAGTTGAGCAGAAAAAGGCGCTGCGAGTAACGAGTGCTGACAACCAAGTCAAGTGGATGTGCACCCGTACAATTGTTATTTGTTTCCCACGTCTCCCTACAACTAATTTCAGATTTGATCCAGAAACAATTGAATACTCTAAATTTCCTAGAGTGAAAATTATTCACTTCATTTATTTAAATACAGCTATTAGGTTACGGAGTTTATCTGTTTGGATTTGTCCGGTTTATCATGCAGTACCTCCTCAAGCTGTGTTTTAGGGGAAAGAAAACATCCCAACGAGACGTCCAATTGGAGAATTAAGTTAGATGAAATGAACAAGTGGCGAAATGGGGAAGCCGTACGCCCGACGCGACAGCCCACCGCGCCAGAGAAACCCAAATTCAGAAAAATCATCTAACAACCAAGTAGCCTGCTACAGCCTGGGCAACCTCGGCTTGCTCCCTCAGCATTGAAACCTAAAGAATTCTCTCACGAACGCTAGGCCTCCTATGCGCCCTGACGATCAAAAGCATCGTCACCATGACAGCTCGGTATCTCAGAAAATTAATTTGCATTACAAGATACGCTAAATATCTGATACACCCTGAAGGACACTAATCAAACTTTGATTCGAAAATCAAAGATTAGGTTAAATTCGTTAGATCAAAGCTCTCGCCCCATATGAAATGTTATCCAAAGAGCGAAGAAAAGGGACCATTTAGTATTGATACATAGAGAAGGTGGAATCTATGCACAAGGCGTTATCCCGCACAAGGTCCCCTGCGCATAGAAACAGCACGTTAAGAAAGAAAAGGAAAAAAGGGGCAAAGAAGGGACAGCGGAGACAGTATGAAAATTGAAAGAACTACAGCGGGCACGAAGATAGAAATTCCGATGGCCTATCTATACCTGAGGTAACCAAACAGGGCCCCCTCCGGAGACGCAAGTCCCCATGGCCCATGATAGAGGAACCTAGGTAGCCTAATTGTCTACCCTATGCCTCCTGAGTAAGTCATAAATATGTACCAGGAAAACTGTCCGTTCCAGAGGAGCGGTAACGAATGTGTACACACAACTAAACACTCTCATCTTAAATACGAAGTGTCACAGTGAGCAGAATATTTCTGAATATATGTAAATGCATTAAGAAGATATATTGAAATGTTGCGTACGTATTATTCAGCTTATTAAATTTCAATAGATGACACTAACACTTTTAAAATGAATTAAAGAAGGGTTGACCCGGAAAAACTATTTTGAAAAAATGCAAATATAGGGCATTTTTAAAGGACATACAACGAAAATAACAACGAAACAATGAAAGGTATATTTTGTAAATTAAAGGTGAACTCGTAGCACGGGAATGATTCGGGAAAAGAAAAACTTCATATCAACCGAAAAGCTGAAAATCAGGGGAAGAAAACTTAGTTATTGCTGAAGAAAATAAAAAATAACGTACATCCCAAACCTGCACCATCAGGTTTGTCTATCAGCCACTCCCTACCTTAAGATCAAACTGTTTAACAACTATGTGAACGCCACGGTCAGTGAGAGAGTAGAACTCCGATTGCATTTCAAGGATCAGGTAGTTGAACTACTCCATAAGAACAAATCTTTTAGCTTCAAGAAAATGTATTCATTAACAATATAGTTTATTTTCAAGACTGGTTATTGAAGTAAAGGGCGCGACTGGGAATAGAATAAGAGTGCTATGCTTGGCCCCTACACAGATTTTTAAGCCTCGAATAGAAAAGTTCTCAATCAAAATGAGGAAACCAACAAATCAACGGAAAGAAAAAAGAAATAAACAAAAGAAAAAGAACTGCAGAAAAAATGCCTCCACTCCAGAGCAAGGAAAAGAAAAATTCTCAGGCTCCAAAAAGGACCATAGAAACAAAATTATATCCACAAGGGAGTGAGAGAAAATAAATTATGAAGATTCTGCCGCACTTGGAGAGCGACCAAAAAACTCTTTACACTCCGCAGGTCGCACGACTCACCGATGGCGGGGATGGAGGGGCGCCGCCCAGACAAGAGCCAGAGTTGGAGGAGGTAGACAGAGAAGAGTATGTCAATGCACAATTCATGAGACATTCAGATTAATATAGATAGAATAGATCTTCATAATGACGAAAGGCAGTCAAAGATAAAGGACAGGCAAAATTGAAGCGTCAAGTCTCCAAGGCGCGGTGGCGAAAGGCCGACTAGTTAAAGCTATCCCGATAGCAGACCAGGAGACTCGCCCAATACCGAAAAGAGACAAATCTAAAAAGTTAAATGAAAAATAATCTCCTAAATAAGGTTCACATTTTTACCATCGGAGTAGAAGGAAATGAAGTCATAGCATTAAAATCTTGCAAGTTAGATCCTATCACGAGAATGAAAAACGCAAGTGCAGGTACCGAGACCTGGAATATTTTGTAGAAATGTCAAATTTCGTAACACCAGAGTAGAACAATGAAGAATAATGAAAACTATAACATATTTATAGTCACATGAAAAATAAGCCGCCAGACAAGGCAGACAAGGGTGACAGACAATGACATGGGGCAAACTGTTGAGCCACAGTAGACAGGCGCTAAACCTAAAACCCGACGCTACAAATAAAACCAAAATGGGTAAACCTCGGATACCAATAAGAAGCCCTAAAAAATTTCAGAATTGCACGATATCTGTTCCAAATTTTCAGCAATGGGCGCTCATGGAGCAGAGCTAGTTCAACACCACTGGAGTGAGCTGGCATTCGCGGAGTGAGCAGTACGAAGGAAACGTAGCGCACACCTTTGCATAAATAAACCTGTCGTGTCAGGAGTCCAGTATGTACCAGAAGCGACACTCACAAGGTGCGTCTCTTCCAGGACTTGATAATTGAAAATAGTTTTTCATGCCTTACTTCAAAACACAACCGCTCGACCCACACTTGCGAAGATGCACTTACACACCTCAGCTCGCACGTCCACACTTTAACGCGTTTCCTGCGACGACGCTCTTTCTCTGGGGCTAAACTGGCCCAACGGTGAGGCACACCGCTCAAAACGTCTCAAGTCGTCGTCCATCTCAAAAAGCCCAAGCCCAACACTGCCCTGCTGATGGTTCTGAAGGGTTTGGGCTCCGCCACAGGGCACTAACATTTACTTGCGAGCAGGATCCGAGCAATGATGTGCAAGGAGCGGTGAGTAAAATCACACCGGCACCTACGCGTAGGATACTCAAAATAGATTTTCCCGCGGACGAACTAAGGACTCGGAACAATCATGAGCAGTTGAGCATGCAACGTAACATTGACACACTGCAGCAGCGATACGGCAAAACAAGGCGCTCTGATTTTACGACTGCAACTGACGTAGATGCGCTGCAACAGCAGAGGTTCCCGACGCATCTTGCCTACAAGTACAAATGTGTCACCGTAGAGAGGAAGATGTTAAGACATGTAAGCTACTGTGCAGAATATCGAGAATTTTACCTTACTGAGAGTGAGGTCACTCTACCAAAACGTTATTCATGAAGCACTGTAAAAACGCATTGCTTAACTACACATCGAGGAAGACATAGGAGGGAAGCCAGCACGCAGACTTCTACCTCATTCAAGAACACAAGAAGAGAAACAAGATAAAGTTACTTCCCCTGTAGAGAATACACGTACAATTCGTGTAAGAATAATGCGAAATTTGCTAAAACCAGAGCAAGTAAGAACGAAATAGAGGGAATAAAAGCGCCACAAGAACACGCGGCAAGTCCCTCGCTGCAGGAGCAGTGCGCACCACGCGTGACCTGTTCAGATAATCACTACAAACAAGTGCTATGCGCCTCAACACGCGCTGCAGAACAGTCAACAGGAACCTCCCAATGCAGTAGCCCCTCGGTGACCAACTTTGAAAGTTATTTTCACGAGTATTAGCGTAAATGAAAACCGACAGTCAGGTTTGACGGGATTTTGAGGATTAATTAAAGTTTTATTGCGACATAGAAACGCTTCGTCATATGGCTGTAATTCAGTGCTCCAAAGAGGAATTATCGAGGGACTAGTGCACGGTATTGTGACGACGTGCCATCGACTCTCATAACATGCTGATGCCAAACCAAACGTGCAAATTAACTCCTAGAAAATGCAATAGACATCCTGATGAAGCCATAGACATCACTTGCAGTGCAGCAGAGCTCCTCAGGTCCAGCATGCCGACCATGCGGGGGACCGCCTTGTTCGTAGTGCTACATTTACGGACAAGATTTTAACGAATTTATTTGAGCTATGTAGAAGGACGCTCAAGTAATTTCAGCTCATAACCGTTCAAGATATTTACTTTGAATAACTTCAGATATTCTTTCTATTCAAATGGCTCGTGGTAGTAGACAAGATAAAGGAAATAAGAAGAAACAACTTCAAAAGTATAGTAAAAAAGGAAATTTGAAACCAAATAAGCGAGGGTGAATAAGTTATTTTATGGACTGCACATCTGTTAAGTTCATTTTCATGTATGACATAATTCCAAATATGAGGACTTCGTTACCAATTCCTGAAATGCGGCCTCGCCGATGTGGCTGGACATGAGGAGCTCTACCGTGGCACAGCAAGACCAAGCCCCATAAGAAATTTCCCAAGTAAAATAAACACACGTGCAGTATAATACTAAACTTACACCCAGAACTTCTCATGTTATATCCCAGCAAACGATAAAGTGCAGCAAGTCTCAAGAAATTACGACAGAGTATATCAAGATTCAAGAAATTATGATATATGTAGTATAGCAAGATTCAAGAAATTACGATACAGTATAGCAAGATTCAAGAAATTACGATATAGTATAGCAAGACTCAAGACATTACCATCTAGTATAACAAGACTCAAGAAATTACAATAAAGTGCAACATGCCACTTGAAAAATGTAAAAAAGATCTCACAAACACTCCCAAACTACAACACGATGTCCTCGCCGAACAATGACTACGCAATCAGTCGAACCTTACACCAATGTAGTAAAACAGAAGAGACTGACTTCCGTTTACAATTTCAAATCACCATGTACCCTCATAATTCTAAAAATACACACGTTCAAAACCACAAACCTATCTGTTTCCCCAGCATAACTCCAGCACACTACCCTATGCATCAGCACCATAATCTGCTGACACTGAATTCGAAATTCTTCCCTCTCCCTCGTGCAAGTTAGTCATCGCCATGCCATAACTCTCACTCTGGTTCCAGAGCCCGGTTCCGAAGCCGATCCCTGACCCCGCGGTGTTCCTGCCGCCATTGCAGATACACTCCGACGACGAAGCTCCGAGAAATGATTTCGCCAAGGAACATTACAGTTTGACCCTCCGAACTTTTCATCGGAGGTGTACAAGTTGGAGCAAGACCCAGAGAAAGGCGTCTTCCTGAGAGACCCTTCACCTCCGCCCCACCTGTTCGGCACGCGCTTTGAAGTGTCTCCTCCATGTTTGCTATAACGCCCAACTCCGCTTGAAGTGGGAGGCGGTGTAGAGACGCAAGTGCTACGGTCCAGCGTATGGCTCTTAAAGTTAAGTCTCCCTCCAGACTGAGGGGGTGTGAAGCTGCTGTGCCGACGCCCTCCATCGAAGAGTTTGATGCTGTCGCTTACTTTGCTGCTCCTTCGAGCTCCCCAAGGTGAGGCAGAGTCATCTCCTCCGCCGCTGATCTTATCCACCGAGTTGGATTTCATGTACAGGTTCTCTGAGCTTTTGTTAGCAAAGTAATTTTTTATTCCAGCATTTATCAAAGCATTGTCCACGGCTACTGAATTACTTCGATTATGAAGAGGAGACCCGTATGAAAATTTACGCACTTTGGAATTTACAGTTTGTCCATTAGTTTCACTGTCTCCATTTACGGTGTTACTCTCCGAAGAAAGCGATTTCACGTAAAGTTCCCTCGCTCTTTCTTTATCCAGCTGCATTTGTAGAAAGTTGCGAGCATTTTCCTTGTCCAAAGCAATATCAGCTCCCTCAATTTTAAGAGAACCGTCCTTTTCTATGTCAGAAACAGGATCCAAAACCAAGGAGCGATTGGCAGCAGTCATGGACGAGGATTTAGGAGGAGATCCGATCACTCCGATGTTTGCTAACGATCCCGTCGACGGCATAGACGGAATGGAGCAAGACGGAGACAAGGAGCGAGGAGTTCGGCTAGAGAAGCAGTTGGCATGGTACGGTGACGGTGACCGATTTGAAAATGACGAGTTATGGCCCTGAAGATTACCGCCACCAGGAGATGGAGACCTCACGGGTGACATCACTCCGGTTGAGCTGTCTGACCTAGCAGATTGTAGCGGCGGAGGAGGTGGTGGGAACGGTGGGGAGGTGGATCGATTGCCTCCTCTCTCACTTTCTGTGACGAAAGAAGCATGGTGGATATCATTCAGATTGTCGTGACTGGAAGTCAACCGCGGGGATGGATTTCCGGATGATCTCCAGGTACTGCTGGTGGACTTCAGAAGCTGGTTACTCGACCCGAAAGTTCCCCTGAAGCTACCGTCAGTTGAGTCTCCACCTGAGGGACCTAGAAGCTGCTCGTTGGAGGACGAAAAGAACTCGGACCTTCCATCCAATGATATTCCACCTTTCATGGAAATACGACTTCGAGACGCAGATTGCGAGTCGCTCTCAATTTCCTCCGAGTAAAGATTAGTTCTACTGAAAGCACTTTGCGGGGTGGATTCGATGGGGCCTCTGGGAGGAAGAGAGTGGATAGGGGAAGAGGAATGGGGAAGGACGGGAGAGGTGGCCCAGGTCCCTGGTCCTGGGAAGGGCCTGGGGGATGTGTTGTGGCAGCTGCCGATGTTGTTAATCTGAGGGGGACACAGATACACACTGAGTAGGTTAGTGGTACTGGTGAGCTGGCCACACACTTTGCTTTTAGTCCGTCTTCTTGACAACATACATGTAACGAGGACAGAGTTCAGAAGAAAACACGTTTAGTACGGAGGTAAAAAGGTTAAAAGTTGTGAAACAAACTAAATATTATAAAATATATATTTTCAGTTTACCCTGGTCAGTTTTGTGAAGAACTCATTAGGGAACTCATTACAGTTAGTAGCAGTTTCAAATTCTTCATGATAATTTCAGTCCTTGAAATTATCTGTATTCGTATCAAAAAGCTTAACTTTTTTTCAGTAATAAGAACTTTTTAGAACCGAATTCCCAATGTTTTCTTCATTCATCTAGTTAGAAAAAGTAAAAATGATTTCTCTGTTTAGAAACACTTGCTACATGTGGGTCAGCCTGTACACGACCACAGAACCCTAAGCTTCCATCAACTATGCCTGATTTAGCTCGGGCGACTGGCAGAAATGAGCAACAAATGATAAGAAACCTGAAGGCCATAAACCACCACAAGCTCCTAGCAAAAGCTCGCAGAATGTAAAATGCGAGTGGGCAGGAATTCCACTAAACCTTGTGCATATGGCAGCAATGAAATAAGAAAATCATTATCAAAGTGAATGAAGAAGCTTGATATATAATGAAATTAGTAAAAGGGAAACTGATATGTCATAAAAATTAACCCAGGAAGTAAACCAAAACTTGGGAAAAAAGTTTCTTCAATTGCATCGATGAGGGGAAAGTTAAGGGGATGAAATGACTTAACTCGGGTGAAACTTGTAAAAATTCCTTCCTCGATGCCCATCGGTTCCCGCGACTGATAAAGATACAGTGAAATTTGTACAAATTCCCCGAAGCTCACCGGTTCCTGAGACTGATAAAGTTACAATGAAACTTGTATAAATTCCCCAAAGCTCGCTGATTCCTGAGACCGATAAAGTTAAAGTGAAACTTGTAAAAATTCCCCGAAGCTCACCGGTGAATGCGACATGAATTTCCAACAAAAATCGGCCGTCTGGACGAGCATACAAGCTCATCACAAATGTAAATCGTGTACTTCGTGCGACGACCCACGAGTGACGTGACTGTCAAGTCATCGTTCACGGCTCGCCTCTACGGCAGCTCCTGCCCCATTACACAAACGTTATGCCTACACTATCCCGCGGCCAGATAATTAATTGAATCATTGCTGCGATACCTCGATTTGCGATACCCAGAGTCAGTGAGGCACAACACTGCGGACTAGGCAACACACGTAAGATGAACATTAAAAAGGGCACAGAATACGTAAAGCACTATATGGTAAGGCTAAATTTAACACAACAGTTGTTACAGAATGAAAAAAATAGAAAGCCGTTAAATGTTGGGACACTTGGTAGGGAGACGAGTATCAACAGCGCACGGCGCTGAGAGGAACACTCTTCTCCGGAGAAACGCACAAGAAATGGAGGGAAGCTATATCGTTTTAGGTTGTAGTTCCATTTTAATTGTAATTTCTACGTTGGGAATCGAGCTCTACCCTCACTATGAGCGGTGTAGAAAAGGCCACTCACACCCACAGTTCCTGGCTTCTTTCCATTACACTTCCACAGAGGACGGGAGTATTTGGACGCACAAGAGCACCAAAACCCAAGAACGAGTTCGTTCTTCAGCTGTGTCGTTTTAGTTCAAAATTTCCACGTGGTTTCCAAGGTGTTTGTTCAATGGTTAGAATTCAGTCTTCCATGACCATCATTCTTTAAAGTTCGAAATATGAAGTGTACCACACGTCGAAGAAAAAACCAACGTCATAATTCGGACGCGAACCTTTTCCCAGAAATTTCCAAGCAGATATTAAACAGCTACAGAATTAGAACGTTAGCCCTCATCGGGTTGGATGACAAGCAATTTGAAAGAAAAGACATCCTCTCCAGCACAGAACAATTCAAAGAAAATATAGCCGTTTCTGATACGAAAATTTGCAAACCGAACTCGAGAGTTGTCTAAGAACCCCAAACCTGCGCTTTTAAAATGAATTGTAAAAATGGAAAGAAAATTTCACCTGCCAGAATGCACGTCTAATTACAACAACCAATAAACTTTTCCGGTTTCTAAATCACGCAATACTGAAACACGTCTACGTTTCAACACATAAACACAGGCAATTGAATGGGGTTATTTTGCCTTGATGCTTGTTGATGACACTAACCAGCAAACATTCACGGGATAATTTAGAAGTACCTCGCTTCCGGAGCCCTGATTTCCAATCTAGTATGGAGATTATATATGCAAGTAAGGAGCATCACATACCTTGGTTGCCTGGCTCTTGGCGAGGGAGGTCTGGGTGGCGACGGGACCCTGGGGCGTCTTGGCGGGTTGTGCCAGAGGGGTCACCTTCGGCTTCCACAGCGACGAGCCTCTGTAAAGGGTATCAAGTATTAACAACTGGTTCATACGTTCATTTTATACCGAAATTAAGGTCCCACAATAAAAACCCAAAGATATCAGTATGATAAAAAAGATGGTCCACCATATTGAGAGATATAAAGTAAACCTGTCCGGATTATCGCACCTGACACTAAAGAACAACTTAAACCAACCGCGTTATGTCCTACAAAGTGAAGACTAACCAATGATAAAACCCCAAAGTGACGGTGGATGCAGGCAGAGAGTGGTACCAAAACCCCAGAGCTTAAATCATAAGAAATTCAGTCCCCATAAAGCGATCACGATACCGTCACAATCACACAATAGAGTTGCCAACAAATCGAGAAACGTAACTCGAGTCACTGAAGTTCCCAGAGTTGACTGACCAGTTGTCGCTCATGATCACTACTCTGAATATGTAACGACAGCGTAGTGAACCGCACTCCAGCGGCACGGCGTTGAGAAACGGGTTCCCCAAACTGAGGTGCTTGTACTTCCAAGAGGCGCGTAATTGTGTGATAGCATTCATGAGGGGGAGAAAAGTTTCCATTTCCAGGACAGGCGTTCAATCTACTTAGTACGCTACTGCGTTCGTTGAACAGCTTCAGTACAAATCAGTATGATCCCTCCTTTAACCCTACGCAGGTATAAATTTAGAAATACGTAAATACCGTATGGTTTTCCTAGGAGTGCAAGCGTATAAAAGAAAGGAGAAATCGATGGTTTAGGCTGAAACTGTTACAGAATTATCAGCCCTTCATACTCAATTACCATTCATATTCACGAATAAATACAGCAAGTCCCATCATTTTTCACGGGTCGAGCAACTACACATTTACTTAATACTTTTCATGGCAATTTTTTTCAAAGTTGATCAATTTATAATGCGGCTCCGGTGAACAGACTGGCCGCCACCGCCCATTTTCCCGCACCGAATACACGCGTCAGCCAAAAATTTCATGTAGCACAAGCACTACCAGCAATTAGCTATAAAAATGAGCCCTAATTGGCTACAGAGAGATTGGCATCAGTCAGTGCAATCAATATATTTTTCAGTCAGTGCGATCAATATATTTTTCAGTCAGTGCGATCAATAGATTTTTCAGTCAGTGCAATCAATAGATTTTTCAGTCAGTGAAATCAATAGATTTTTCAGTCAGTGAAATCAATATATTTCTCAGCCAGTGTCGGAAACTGCGGTCAGTGATGGTCGACCCCTAGACGTGAACGTGACGCGACCCGCCAGCACTGAGCAAACGACACGGAACTGCCCGTGTGCCAGAGTTTGGCTGCTCAGCCTCATCTGGAACGGACTCAAATTACAGTGATTTTCTTTGTAAAGCTTCAAAAACTTCAGTGAACAAAGAAACAAAACAAATAAAATTTCGAATTGTCCATAACAAGTCGAGAATTGCGTGCCTAGCCTACCATTCCTACCCATTTCAGTTTTAAAATTTGTCCGATATCTTGGACAGATGACTAAAGAGCATACAATGTGTCAGACGTTATAATCACCACACGTTTAGTTGAGAGAAAGGAAAAGATGCATTTTTCGTCTTACAGTCCGCGTTGAAGCAGTCAATAAAGGATTAGTATCGATTTCTAACGCCACTATTTACGTGATTTTATTATATACTGTACGAATAGTTTCGAAGCATGGAGCGCTTTTCGTGCCGTAACTTAGTTTTTCCAGATTTTCCCCCCACCGAATGATAAACAACCAATCGTCGTCGTCAACACTGTCGCTGATGCGTAAAATCACCGATTCTCAATATTTTTTTCGAAGTGCTCCACCTAATCACCTCTAAACTCCTGATTCTCTCATGTGGTGACATAGAATACTAATCATTGAAAAGTGAACACCGTTCCAGCTGAAAAGTTCAAACGCCAACACCTATATGTTGGCCCGTCTTCAGGTTGAGATTCACAGCGTCAATTGATTCCGCAGTCTTCGCCGTGATGCTCCTGCTCACGGAACCCAAGCATTTTGACGCTCTTTGTAAGTCTGACCAGCTACACATTGGTTGTCTTATGGAAACGATGCTTGCGCAGTAAAAAGTGAAACATCAAATGCGTAAAATATACGTGTGTACAGTGATAACGGTATCAAGCAAAGAATAAGACGAAAACTGCGTAATTGAAGCGAGGTTTTCGCGGCACTTCAAACCCTCGCATCCTCGTACACAGAGAAGATAAACGTACCTCAAGACGCAGATACAATGTAAGCATACATCACACACAGAAGCTGGGCATAAATCTGTCTCTGAACAGAGGCAAGGTGAACTTGTATCACCGCACCAAAAACATCGCAAACGAGGCCCCATATGCCACGAATCAGACATCAGAAGAACGTTCACTAGACCGAGAAAATAAACTCGGCGTTTTAGCGCGTTCCGTCACTGCGGACTGTGGTTCAAGAGATCCGGGATTTACAGCCCCCTTCTGGCCGAGAGGGCTCGGCGTCTCCCCCTCCCCTCATGTGGAGCTCCCTTTCCTCGCTGCCCCCTCCTGTTGAGGGAAGAAGCCACAAAGACGCTCTGTCTGGGCATGTGAGGCCGATTGATGGACACGCGCAGCCGCGGCCCAGCTGTGGCGGTGGGAGAGTTTTGGTCGAAGATTGGCAGCAAGATTTTTCGAGAAACTTCATTAAAGAGGAAAAATTAAGCTCTGAAATTAACTCTTCGCGTGAATTGTGAATTTCTGCTGAAGCCTTCAGTCTTCTTAGAAGTCATATTTCAGTTTTCCCTCTTTTGCCTTTTCTTAGCGTTCACACATTTCATTCAGTTGCTTTACCGTTACTCAAACTGTCGTAGGAAATATTCGTACATAACATGAAAAACGAGTCTTCACAAGAAATGTATTGGGTTTATTGAACCTAATTGGTAATATGATACACATTCTCTTTAGTAGACCAAATGCGTGATGTAATTAATCAATCGCCTCATTACCCTCCAAGGTAATTTCGTCCTCACAAAGCCATCTAAAAGAAGGAGAACTTTCACTCGTAAGTACATCGCATCTTTGAGAGGAAATTAACGAAATCGCCGATATTGAAAACCCTACATTAAAGCTGAAAAGTATCAAAATAACTACATATTATCAATAAATTATCACGTGCAGATAAGGCGCAGGCACCTCATGCGATCGAGATGTGACCGGACGACCTGAACTACTGCTCTGCACAGGAAACCGACTGCACACCAACACTGATGGCACTAGCGCTGTTGCGCAGCTTTCAAATGCCAGATCAAAAACCCGACGTATTCCTTTCCCTTCAAGGAACCCGAAGCCGAACTTCGCGCACGTCAGCCTGTGTTGTAAACAAGCCTGGTAGCTCCCTAGAAGCCTGGTTGATTGGCAACTCGCGTTGTCTAGACGTCGCGTCTTGTCCGAGTCGAACTGGTGTTAGCTGCTCCGACTGACGCACGAAACCGAGGCTGGAAACGAAACCGAGGCTGGAAACGAAACCGAGTCTGGAAACGAAACCGAGGCTGGAAACGAAACCGAGGCTTGAACGAAGCAAATTACGCTGCACTTTGCCTGTGCGATCGTGGTCTGACACTGAAATTTTAAGAATTTAGGTTGCACCGATGCAACGAAAATTTCAAACTCGAGTTAGGCAGATCTGAACGCATAACTTTTTGAAATCCTTTTGCTGCGTCGTACCAAAAGCCACCACATCATAAGCTGGCTCTGCCACACAGAAATGAGGAAAAATATACAGCTTTAACCTCCCCAATTTGGAATTTCGGCACTCGGCAACACGTGCAAGCCGCTTGAACAGTCCACCGGATCACGGATGCTGAAATGATTAAAATGAAGAAAAATGAAGAAAGTGAAACTGCGGACATTACAAGTGTAAACCGTGTAAATCCAACTGAAGGTCCGGGCAAGCTTCAGGATTCGAAAAGGCCGGATTAAGGAAGTTCAACCTGTGCTAACAATGGCTCACCAACCACATTGGTTACCTCGGTGGTCGGTTAATTTCGAGAACCAAGATTGTATTCCCAAAAATTTACAATTTAGCAAGCCACTCTGCAATAGAGGTGCGTGGATCTCACGAGTCATCAGACATGAAAATAGTGTAAGGAGATCATGTCTGTATTTTTCAACTGATGTGTCGCCTGTGGTCATAAATTGTTAGCAACACACGATAGGAGCGCGATGGGCCGGCACGTGTGTCACCAGCGGCGACGGACCGGCCAGAGCTGCGTTGGGTTGACTCAGCTGAGGCATCTGGCAGCCGCACGCAGCCGGTCAGTGTGTGCTGTGGGTGTAGTACCTACACACTGGTGTGCACCGCAGAGTACCGTGCGTGCAGTACACACTGCTGTGCACAGCAGAGTACCATGCGTGCAGTACACACTGCTGTGCACAGCAGAGTACCGTGCGTGCAGTACACAGTGATGTGCACAGCAGAGTACCGTGCGTGCAGTACACAGCGTTGTGCACAGCTCAGTACCGTGCGTGCAGTACACAGCGACATGTACGGAAGAGAAACTTGTGTGTCGTACACTACACATGTACAGAAGAGTATCACGTGTGTGGTACACTACATGTACAGGAGAGTACCGTGACCGTGTGTGGGGTTCACAACGACATGTACAGAAGAAAACCTTGAGTATAGAACAAAACATGCACAGGAGAGTACCGTACGAGTTGTACACAACATGTACAGGAGAGTACCGTACGAGTTGTACACAACATGCACAGGAGAGTACCGTACGAGTTGTACACAACATGTACAGCAGAGTACCGTACGCAGTGAGGACTTAGCACATCAGTGAGCGCCCCTCGCCCAGGCGCGACAACGGTCAACTCACTGAGCCAAGAACACAAGCTTTACGTTGTGTTTAAGTCAAACGCAACGTGCGCACCACCAACTGACCTTTGAGCGACACGAACATACTGTATAATAACACCAAGGTACACCATGCAGTGCTGGGTCGTGCTAAATGAGTACTTTTAACACTATATCTAAAAACAATCAGAGATTGCCTAATCTGTTCACCAGAAGAAGTTTTCTACCTGAACCTATCAAATAAAATGCACGACACAGACGACCGAATTTTGATACGTACCAGCTAATGATCGCACCAAAGACCAGCACGCAACGGAAAAACAAAATGCACTAGGTACGTGACGTGCGAAGTAACCAATCTCTAAAAACCTCCGTTTTGTTGTTACGAGATCCTCTGCTCTAGCTACAAAAGCGGGCGCAGTGTTTGAGTCTGGGTGCGAGTGCACACTTTTGGAGATGGTAGAAGTTGGAGACGAGCCAGTTAGTTACTCGCCGCGAACTGTTTTCGGTCATTTACGTGGCCACGAGCAAAGCTGCTCCGACACAGAATTTAACTTTCAACCGGGCACAGCATTAACTGATGAGTAAAATTATTTAAGCAGGCGTAAAGAAGCAATACAAAATGAAGAGTAAAGAATGACCAACACACGACTGGA
This sequence comes from Orchestia grillus, assembly GCA_014899125.1. Classification (NCBI taxonomy): domain Eukaryota; kingdom Metazoa; phylum Arthropoda; class Malacostraca; order Amphipoda; family Talitridae; genus Orchestia; species Orchestia grillus. The sequence continues at coordinate 22,362 of VOMN01060856.1, forward strand.
AATATGGAGTCACTTCAGCAACATACCATTTGCTTAGAAAAAGTATCTATACCAGAACTAACCACGAACGACACGGAGAACTCCACTCATCGCACTGCACGGAATACTTGATTAGTTCACAATTATACGCTGTATATGATCAACTCAATCTACACACAACTGCATTGATCACCTACACCAGGACCTGATCATTTCGTGGTTACGAACTGCCCTGGTAGGCCTACCTCACACCCACGCAGCTCTTTCCAACAAATGCCTTCCCCATATTCTTGCACAGGAATTAATCAGAGTACTTTTTATCAGCAAAAAGAGAAGTGATGCTTAGTACAGGCTTATTGTACACGGAGAAGTATCCTAAGTTAGTTGATCCATAAAAGAGGCAATTCAATGCCTACACTGGAAATCCGGGCAACTGACGACTTGTAACGGGCTTCTCTGGATGAAAAAGTTCTGGATGAATACCAGAAAGATGATCGTATTAGATACCATTTCCATACTACTAAAATAATTGCCGAAAACTCATCGCATGCCAAATCAGAAAACATTTTTCAGAGCACCAGAATTTCAACTGCAGGCTTTACATTTTCACATTATCGAAGTTAGATCAGAAGTGCACTCCCTAACAGACGATCCCTCCCCCTCACTGTGCACATGCATCGACTTGACCATTGTATCTCAAGTAGAGACTACCAACACATAATGACTGGGAATCCATTGGCGAATCTCAATCTTTTTTAATTTTGTTAACGATCGTACCTGAAAATCTGCAGAAAACAAATTCTTTCATACGAGAAATACTTTGGAGTAGGATTTTGAAAATACTCGCACGTTCTAAAATAAACTAGTTCACTTCTCTTTCGCGCTCCCCTGGAACAGAGAACACAAAAGAATCTTTACATAAATGTATCGCACAAAAGCCTAGCAACACGTCTTTTCTGCCTCGTACAAGACTCACTCAAGATCTCCGCTGATGTTTGAACTCGTTATCGGCTCTTTCAACGGAATTCCGCCATAGCATGACGGAAGCACCAGCACGACTTTTGGCTGCACAGTACCCACCCAGTGGTACAGATATTTATAACGCGTGCCAAATTTTAGAGATCCCGGAATGTATCTGTTTATTTTTTAATCTTATTAAACAGCGCTGTGAAAAAAATCCCAAGCCAGCAAAGTATTAATTTTCGCAATTTGTTTCAATACTTTTGAGTTCAAAATCTTTAAATCACGTAAATTAATCCCCAAACAAAGCATACAATCCGGGACTGTAGGTACGAACATGCTGACGAGACGTTATTTATCAGAATACCGCTGCTCTAAATATTATGTAGCGCACTGCTAATGAGAAGTTATGTATCAGAACACTGTTGCTCTAAATATTATACAACACACTGTTAATAAGACGTTATCTATCAGACTATCGCTTTTCTAAATATAATACAGCGCACTGCTAATGAGACGTTATCTTATATAAGAATATCCGCGCCACCAACACCACACAGACCACACCTCACGACACATGTTGCACCAGAACACCCCGGCCCCAACACCACACAGACCACACCTTACGACACATGATGCACAAGAACACCCCACACACAGACCACACTTCACGACACATGATGCACAAGAACACCCCACACACAGACCACACCTCACGACACATGATGCACCAGAACACCCCACACTCAGACCACACCTCACGACACATGATGCACAAGAACACCCCGGCCCCAACACCACACCCAGGACGCACCTCTGCACGACCAGCTGGAAGGAGTTGCCCGCCCTGACGATGGCGTCCTGGGCCTCCTTGTGTCGGAGGGAGAGGGCGTCAGTGCTGCCTATGCTGACTATGCCGTCCCCAACTCGGACCCCCGCCTGCTCGGCCACCGACCCCACCGTCACCTGAGGGAAGGCACAGAAGTCGTTACGAGGGCCTCAGCAAGTGTTGCATGTGTCGTCAAAATATTGCACTGCCGTCAGTGCTCGAAATGACTGCAAACGCGGTTTCGCCTTCGGATAAATTTAATGGTGAAGGGGAGTTTCAGAAGTGTTAATTTGAATTACAAATATTCACTAATAACAGAGGTGCAACAACCGTCCTAACTATTACATTTTCAAAGCGAATAGTTCTAAAGAATTGCTTAAGCACTTGTCCTGAATTTCCAAGTTTGCGAGTACATCCCAGTCTTGCCCCTCACACTCGATAATCCTTTCTCAAATCCCACACTTCTACGTATCTTTTAAGCCCCGTTTACAACTCAGTACTAAAACAGAAATTAGCAACTCAGCTCAGAGCCATAGATCCAGTTTACAATTAAATCTTTAACCCGCAAATTTATACCCCATATAGAAAACTTGTACCAAACTTTCAGTTCACACACACAGTCCACAGCCCCTCAGTTCACACCCTAAGCTAAAACCCTCTTGATTTATACCCTTCAGTGTACAGCCTCAAGTTCACACCCCAAACTAAAGCCTTCCAATTTGCTACAGTCCTCAGCCCGGCAAGCAGCAGGCAGACCCGCCTGAGAGCGAGGGCAGCTCTCAAGCGGCTAGATAAGACCATGGTGGGCTGCTGATAGCGCCTCAAACGCCTCCTCCTTTATTATTATCCAAGTAAAATAGTCAGTAAATGAACAAGGTAACTATTCAAACAACTAACACAGCAAGACAGTTACATTGAATCGCGATTCGACTGATGGACTAAGAGTGAACAAACGAATGATAATTTTATTCGCAATACTATCTCAATGGGGATCAGAAAAAAATGTGAATCGACTCGGCATTCATTCACTTATTCTAGTACCATGTAAGAATTAATTTGTCGAAATGAGCAATAACCTTTACTCGCACAAGCTCACCAGAAAGAGCTGTTTCGAGACTCGTCAATTTCAGTAACGCAACTGACGTCTTCAGCAATATAAGTCTAGGAATTCACGATGCAGCAAACATGCAACGATCACAGTGATACAGATAATTATGAAAAATCCCAATATAAATACATAAATATGAAATATTAAATTTTTTTCACACTAAAAATTACGAAGGACAGTTTTTGACACAACAGCCCTCATAAACCCAGTCACTTTTTGGCATTCTGAAAGGACTCTTACCCTTGCATTGCCCATTTTTGTTGTCATTCACATCCGATTCCACGGCGAAGAATTGCAAATCCAACAAGAATAAATGAGTAAAATTTCTTGAATACACACATAGTGTAAGAGAATCGAAAAGTAGTAAAGTACTTCGAGCATCCCAATCACACGATGTATATCATCAGCCCACAATCTAGGAAAAACTTCATTTGTCTCCTACACCACACCTGATCGTTTCGTAGTTACGAACTGCCCTCATAGGCGTATCTCATTGCCATGGATTCCTGCCTAACACATCTTTCCCTTATTCTGATTTATGCTCATTTTGCACATTCCGAGTCGAGTCCGACCAATCCGACAAACGACAAATAATTCGAGTTTGTTCCGAAAGTGGCGGATTCGAAGAACTGAAACAGTGCTAGCGATACCAGCTTCAAAAAGCTAAGGAAACCGAACACAGCAACAAATCAATACAAATGAACCTCGCTGTGACAACTGAGAGGAAAAAATTTCTCGATGCCGTCAAGCAGGAATGTGGATGGCAGAAAAACATCGGCATAGAGGGTGTCAAAACGACGCTTCTTTCAGGCACCTAAAGCAAACACAGAAAAACTGAGGGGCGCTCTTGTCTCACAGACATGCCACCAGTCAGCTGGCATCTATGTACTCCTATGAGCAAAGCATAAAAAAAGTTCGTCACATTGCAAAAAATTGGCCGGTTCAACTAACGTAGAGACACGGTCTCTTTCAATTGTCGCTTAAACAAAGAAGCGACATCTTTACTATGAGTCAGTCACTTTAAAAATATAGTTAGGCACGACAATGCTTACGAAAGTGAAGTGAAAAGAGTACCTAATACAAGGAAAATTGTTTTCACTGCACAAAGTTTCACTGCACAAACTACCGCTGATGGCCCCTCGAGTAGGTCGGCTGCGATGTCGTACTTCAGCCATGATGATCGAAGAAGTAACAAGGAAAAACAAAGTTGGTATCAATACACAAAATTATACCAAAATCAAATGGTGAAGCCCAACTGCATGGTGATTATGATGTTAAAGCGGCATGCAAGAGAGGTCGAACACCACCGCAAAGCCGACATATCTCGAGAATAGCTACGGAATCCTATTGACCACATCAAGTGCAAGTCTCGGGTGCACTCGTATTTTGCTCACCTTTTGAACAGTAGATCCCCTCCGTAATAATCCTTGTAAGCTTTAGCAAGTGCGAAGTAGCTTTTTTGCACACTCTGGGAATAATATAACGCTCGTACAAAGCAAAGATTACTAAAACACATCAAATATTATTACTGACCGCATTGTTAGAAGTTAACGTTCATTCTCCTTTAACAAAAAAAACAGCCTACGCACGTGTCTTCTTATGCGCAGTCGCGCATGCAGTTGTGGATGAGAGGAGACGAGTAAATTCTGACTTTAAAATCTTGAATACATTTTTTACTGAACACCTAGCAAGCCAACATACTTCAAACTTCAACATGTCACAATTTTTACTGAAAGCGAAAGTGTAAAACAAAGAAAGCAACTTTCAAAGTTAACCTTCATAGACACTTGAAATCATGATGGTACGTGTCAAGAGTATTCAACTATTCCAGTGAAACAAGTTTGACGCGATAATTATAGTATTTTTCCGGTCACACCGTATCTGAATTACTTGAGATACATTCTGAATATTTCGAGGAAGAAAAATTAACTTTGTTAGGTATAGAATTAGATGGTTAGTCAATGATGAGCCACCGTATTCGTCACCTGAAAGACATGCGCCGGAAGTCAAAGAAGTCTCAAAATATCTACGGAAGCCAATAGTTCAGCTCTATTCTCAAGAAATATCGTACAGAAAGATTTCTACGCAGATTCAAATGTGTCGTACTCGACCATCGGTTCAATAATTCATCAGTTAAATGCATATAGCTATACTTTTAACTTATCAAGATGAGGTGCTCTACCGAAGATTGATGTTTGGTTTCGTCGACTTTTGGTGAGGAAGATTAAAAGTAAGTCCATGATGTCTCCCAAAGAATTAAATACTGATCTGGAAGCTTCCGAGGCAGACGAGAGTGAGAGTAAAAGAAGCCATCAGTAGAAAACTTCCCAGCAATAGGATCAAATGTTTCACACATGTGGCACTCCCAAGCTGCACAAAAATCCTGTCGCAAGTCGTCTCAGCTTCACAAGAGAACACGTGGGGAAGCGACATGTGTTCTGGAAGACTTATTTGGTCTGATGAAACCATATTGAAGTATTAGGTCATAACTCCTCCCATGTGTGGACGCAAAGAACAGCCTCTGGGGGGGGCATAATACCAACCCAACTTAAGTATGAAGGAGGCTGTATAATGATTTGGGGCTGTTCCACAGCACACGGCCCTGGTGCGCTTCATATCATTGGTTGGAAGATAATTGGGGCCACGCATCGCCAAACATTCGAAAAAAGTCATTCCGAATGCGAAACTTCGATTCCATAACCGCAAATGGGCGTTCCTGCAAGATATCGACCCAAAACGCAGGGCAAAATTAACGTCCGAATGGTTTAAAAACTCAATACTCTCACGTGGCCACACCAATCCCCAGACCTCAACCCATCGAACATCTTTTTCGAAAACTGACGAAGGTTTATCAGAGAAATCTGATGACTCAAACTGAAAAAATATGCATTGAAGCATGGGCTCCTACTCGACCACAAGCATGCGAATGCCTGACTACATCACATGGAAACCGTCTCCGAGCAGCATTTGCCAGCAAAGGTTTCGCAACTGATTATTAAACATTAACTGTTCTGGGTGAATGCTTCATTCCCGCTCCGTGTAGGTTTTGTGCGTTTACGAGACCATTGACTTCTAGAAGGAAAATTTTTATTTAATATTTTCACTCTACACTATAAAATGTACAGGGTGCGTAAGGTATCTGAGATATATTTTTTGTAATTTAATCTAACCTGATAATAATTAATGTATTTTTTATTTCAGACGACCTCATGGCAGATATTATAACACATAAAATGAAAAGACACGCTGTAATTGTGTCTATAAAAGCGAAACACAGCAATTTAGAAATTCCAAGATTTCTGAAAGTCGCCAGATCTTTTGTTTGCAAAGTTAGAAGGAGCTGAATGAAAACAATGGAGATGAATTGGCCACGAGCAAGAGAAAACAGCATTGTCAACGCTCTAACTCACTCAGAACACCTGAGTTTGTCACTAGAGTGCATGGCATGATCGACGAAAATCCTGGGAAGTCAATGCAACATCTTGCCAAAGATCCTTAAGTGTCTGAAGGAACAATAAGGAATGTTGTTCATCAGGACCTCGGATACTAATCATATGTTTTTAGCCGAGGTCAGTTTATGTCGACGAAAAATCAATAGAATCGTTTAATGTGTTTTTCTAAAAGTGCGTAAGGTGTCCTCAGATACCGCACGCAATCTGTATGTCTCGGAGATCTACAAATGTTGACTAGGTGTGCGTTGAATAAAAAAATAAAATCTCACGCGCGCAACTACATATACTTCAGCCCTTCCCCCCCCACTCGAGCTTCACCCGCTTTCCGCCGGGAACTGCCTGTTTTGGAAGAACTGCAACCATGAAATTTTACTCAAGGCTACATTTTCGAACGCCATTCAGCGTAATGCGCTTTCAACATATAAAGAAAGGCTTACGTGGACTGTCATGACAGCAACACCGCCCCATGGTCTCCTCGAGTGAGTCACTAATGCGACATGGCACGCTATCGGCACGACGGCTGAGCAATGCGTAGTTCCTCTGCTACACTCACGAGTCATGAACTGCAGACGTACTCTAAATTCATTTATGAATACTTTATTCGGCATTCGGTCACCACTCGCTTTTAGGGCAGCTTCTGCTTCAATGATTAAATTTGTTGGGCGTCAGGATACTTTCCAAGGAATGTTTCATTCCACAAGTAAAATATCTTCCATCAATGATGGAAATGAAAATTTACTTCTCAGTTTCGGCTCAGTATTTCAATCCATTCGAGACTTGACGATTGTGCCGGTCACAATCGTCGAAATGAGAGTACGTAATACCCCGATACTCTTCAAAGATTTGACATTGTTAAAAATCAAATGCCAGCCATTAGAACGGCTCCATTATTGAGAATATCGCAATTTCAAGCCGCGTTCTTCATCGTGCCCATAACCTATACAGGGTGTACCACAAAAAAAAAACGAACCCTCTCTTTAAAAGTACATAATATGCTACCTTATAACCGATTTCAATTTTTAATCTGTAGTGTAAATCTGCTTTGTTTTAAATGCTTATGACATTTTCATGCACAGTGGTATCAGTGATACGGGAAACTACTATTGAGAGGGTTCGGTTCTTTATGGGACACCCTATACACGCCTGGTGACCTACACGCACTCCAGCCTAAGCCTAAAAGCAAAGCAGGCGCCGTAAAGCCGGGCATGACGTGCACGCCTGTTCCCTGGTGGATTGTGCTACAAAATAACCCGTCGCAAGTTGTGGTCCCTGCAACACGCACACAACATGAAGATGCGAAAATATGACCGGGGTCTTCACGTGGAACGCTTCAAATAATGCCCTAATGAGTAGTGGAGGTAATGGTTATAAACGCAATTAGAAAGAAAAACATGTTCATGTAACATCAATTTTTCACATGTGTACTATGATTACACAGTAATTTAAGCCTTAATTCGTCGAGTTCAACTAACAGTCACTTTCGAGATTTTTGCAAAGAGATGCAAGATGAATTAAAAACTATATTGATTCAGTACCACTCATCTTCAAAATATCATTGTTTTTAATTAATAAAGCATTAGGCGTCTCTTATTACTGTGTTATTGACTACTATACGAAGTTACAAATACTTCAAAATCACGAGATGAGGCGATTATGACTTGAATATCATTGATAAGTTTGCCTGAATGCAACATAAAAGCCACCTAAACTATCGCTAAAGCCCCATTTTGCCGCACTATTGCATGCACGCTGTACATCCACACGTTCGTAGTTTCCTTACACCAACTAACACCAAGTAAACCACATCAATGGGCCATGGAATATTCTTCCTTTCCTCATTTACCTAACTTCGATGACAAGGTTTGGGCTTTTGCATCGGACAGGAGCTCCTGGAATAGATACTCGTCACAAAAGGAACTCCTGCCGTACTGCTCATCTCGAATGAATACAAATAATTTATAATATTGTTTCCGCAAAAATTCTCAATTTCGTGGATAATTCGTTCCAATATTTAACTGTCTCCCAGATGACTCTAACAAGCATATACTATTCTACTTCGCGGACGATAGCCGTATTTTACCACTTACAGTACACGGTATCACATTACACACTAGCTCGTGATGCGCTTAATAATTTGGCATTTGTTTGTCGTGAATGCTGACGCTAAGCCAGTACTACCAAAGAGTCAACAAAGTCGAGAATAAATTACACTATGCAAAAAAAACTTCAAACAGAACAAATCGGGGATCATTTTGTGAGCTTGAAAAAACGTTTATACAATTTCGACCAGCCTAGTAATGAACATGAAAACAATATTGGTAGTCTCGAGACCGCCGAGATGTCTCGCGGCCTCAGCCCCAAGGGCTCGTGACACAGAGACCGTCTTATTCGCCCCTCCATCCGCCCTCCATTTCGAGGGGCGAGCCAAAAACATCGGCGCCAAGTTCGCTTAAGCGTGGTAACTCAATCGGCTATTTTAGGCATTTCTCGCAGTAGAAATGAAGTTACAGCAACAAACAAAAACAAAATTGCTACCGTTAATGTGACGCTTAGAATCCTAGGCGAATCTCGCGAAAGTATCTATACGAATAAAATAAAAATAGGAAGTGGTGAAAATATCCTCAACTTACCGAAAAGTCTACCCGTGTTCCAAGAAGAGCCATTGGCTTCTTTGTGGGCTATGCTGACTACCTCTGTTGTATTAACCCCTTTTGCTACCATTGCGATAATACGTACCAACGAAATTTGTGAGCCATTGGGACATATGGTCTCGTTATAAAATACTAATAGGACAACTATTTTGGGATAGCTTGACCTCTAACCGAATTCCTTTAAATTATTTGTACATTCTTCTGACGGCGTATTAGACATCATGAGCCACGACAGCAAAAACCTGCATTGGAACAAAATATGTTCTGTAATAAAAGGTGTTAAGACATTTTCCCTTCAAACACGCCCTAAAGACCATTTCTCATGATATTTTCATAGCTACCAGCTGTAGCGCCAGCAGCGCGAATGTGTTTCAAGTTGAGTATGAATACGTTTCAAGTTGCGTATGAGCCTGCGAGAATAACGAAGAGCCCAAAGCACCTACAAGAATTAGAATCGCACAACTGTCCGCTTGGCTCACACACAAGTCGTGTTCGTGTCAGCATCAGTACGAAGCCTAGGACACCAGCCTTGTGCGAGCATTCAACACTGACTACAGTACTCCCGTTAGTGACGGACATAAAACAGGCATTTGAGACGCGGTGCAAGTGCCATCCTCAGTCAGTCGAGGGTCAAGCGAGCCAATGCAAGATAGATCACAGGGCCGTGTTCTCAATGAAAAAGGTCGTCTGGGAATACAGGACTCTGTTCTCGTTAATTCTATTCTGATTTTTACCTTGTTTCTAAAATAACAAACTCAACGTGTTTAAGATTTCTAGGCTTGAAGTTCTCACACGCACAAAACTTTTCTGCGATGCATACGAATTAAAAAATAGACTAAGCCCACTCCTGCAACAGCTAGCACATAAAAGACAGACAACTGAGATATACTGTATGATTAGAGACAACATTATTGAGAGAAAAATGGTAGTCCAGATATTAAGCGATACCTCTCAAGGAGAGAACGCCCAATAATGCGCCACAGTACCACGCGCAAATGCTCCACCCCTAAATCGGTTCGGGCTCACGGCTTCACGAACGATCACTCCCTACTCTGAACATACTGTAGATCACATTTATTTTGCGCAAATTTTCCAATGATTTGCAACCGACTATCATCACAGCGGTCGTATAGCTGCCCTCGGCTACAGCGATTGGCTGCTGCCAGAGTAGTCATGCTGTTCAAAGGCAATAGAAGATACGCAGCACCTAGACCAAGGATCAGTTTAGTGCCCCTTTTATAGTTTTAGATCGCTGCCTCCTTGTCATGATACATACGTTTCCTGTGTGCGAATACGACTTTCGTCATTTAGAAATGCTGTAAAAACCAAGTGTCACAAACGTAAGGCTATCAAATTTGATGTATGTTAGCAAGCATCGCGGAAACAAGCGAGTACCACACAAAAACGGCAGTGCTGCAGCAGCGGCAGCAGCTGTACCAGCAGGTATAAATAGCACCTCACTGCCGTCCGACATACCTCAGGGCTGACTAATGCAATGGCTGCCACCTGGGTCTGCACAGACCCCTCAGGTGGGCTCCGGTGGTCTGCACGAAGTCTCGTGCGATTCTGTAAACTCTTCAGAGAGCGACTCCGAGTCTGAGGCAAACACATTCTGAGGCCTGCTAGCCATCTACCCCAGCGCCGGCCCTCTTACCATAATATCAGTTTGTAGCGAACGTGACAAGTTTGCCGAGTACGGTGAGGTGTCCGGCAGACACTGCGACTCACAAACGATCACTACGCTTAATTCATTGGAAATAAAATTTATTTTACGTAAGCTTTCCAAGAATTTGGACCTCACAATCAGTTGCACTTTTGTAAAACACATAAGCTTGACACCCGCTCTCTCCCTCGGTTTACCCCCAGAATCGATTAGTCCGACAACGCAACCAGATCGCAACTGGAGCGAGACATGGAGGTTGACTTCAATTCATCGAGGTTTGCCGTTTCCTAATATGTACTAAAACGCTAGCCCGACTGAGCACACGTAGAAAATGCCCGGTTGCATCAAACAAGTACAAATGAGCTGCTTGCTGCTGCCGTTGCTGGGGATAACGAATTTTGGCTGAAACGCTACCAAGTTAAGACTAGACAACGTGTCGAGTATTCCTTTGTATTCCTCAGACATAGCCGATTTTCTGAGTGTCAGCGACTAGCCTGGTGTGAACCGCGACACACAATTGAGAGAGGGCGAGCAAGCCCAGCAATGTACCTCTCATAACAGGACAGCACTGACACGTGTATGATCACGCTGCTAAATTTGTTTAATAAAAATTCTTGTGCGATGAAAATTATGCCAAGGATAAACGGATCAACAATACAAAAACAAAGAAACAAAGAAGCTTTCGGTTCGCGATTCAAGGGTACACCGGACTGGGGGATTCATTCAATATACAATTCGCGGCCCCTCTGGCAGCGCCAGTAACCAGTAGTGGCATGGATGGCGGTGAGCAGCACAGAGTGATGACGGTTTCCGTGTTTGGAAGATGACCGGCGCACAATTAGAGGATCACATCAACGAGATCATTACTACACTCACTACTACGGGGGAGTGTCGCCACCCACTGGCTCAAGGGTCTTAATCTATAAGTACGGAGCCAGCATATATATCGTTTGTTGATAGTTGAAGCAGGAGTCGTCAGGATCAAGACCTCTGACTATCGCTCACCGAAAGAAAAGGGACTATTTAGTATGGACTTTGAAGAACGGGGAATCTTTGCATTAAGTGTGTGATCCCACGCGAAATCTCCAGCAAATAGAAATAGCAAGCAAACAAGGAGGAAGTAGAAAAGATAAGAATCATCCGCGAAGAGAATATGAAATTGAAACGAAGTGAAGCAAGCAAAAAAGAAGGCCCGAAAACCTAGCTAGAGTTGAGGTAATATATCAGTGTCCCTCAGGACGCCAGTCCCCACTGCCGTGATGAAAAGCTTCGACAAGCATTTTATGTTATTCACAGTTTTCCCTAAAATATCACTTCATGAAGAAGTCCTGACGTGTGATAGCCTGTATTCTGAGTTGATAAAGGGAGAACGGCGCCGTAGTCTGATTCAAATAAATAAAAAATTTCCCTCACCATTATAGTCAAATAATTAGGTATTGAAAAACTAATTCACGATGCAAACCTAATGAAATACTGCCAATTCAGTGCTTGAAATTGACGATAACATCAGCGCTTATGAGAGCTAAGGAAAAACTCAAGAAATGACGGCAGCGAGGTCGGGATCCATACAAATGATGTCAGGAAAGAGAGCCCCCGCTAATGTAGTCATATTTATTTCATATTGAAAGCAAACATGAAAATCAAATTGAAACTCGACACAGTGGCTGAGCATGCAATGCACTTCAGAGGTGCATTGCATGCTCCCACGCGCGCGCTCTCTCCAATCATGCCTAGGCACGTGCCCCCTGAGCTACGTCCCAGTAGCTGACGGTCACACACCTGCTGTGGCACCGTCAGTAACAGAAACTTGTGCTGTTACTGGCAGTCCAGAGATACTGTGTGCTCGTAGCGGCAGATCTCTAAAATAAAACTAATGGTTTCCCGAAAAACTTACGGAGGAACAAAACCAGATCTAGGTCCCAGGTAAGTATATCGGATTCAGGGAACAATAGGTTCCTCTTCATCAAAATTTATAACATTCTCGCCCCCTTGATCGCCAACACCTCCACCAAGATGATGCACATCCTGCGCTGCGCAGCTGGAAACAGAACAACAGAACAACCGCAGGCTGAGCTCACAATTGCTTCACTGCCTCTACAAAGTGGACAGTTCCCCTCTAGGATTCCTGCAATTAATATGCGTGTAAAATAACAAATACTAATAGTCATAAAATCATAAGGCTATCATAAATGATCTCCAAGATTAATGTAGCAGGCATCCAACAGGCCACCACCCAACCGTCTTCACACAAAAATAATACAACGTATACTTAGGAGAAATTTCATACAGCACTTCGCGTAGGAGAGGAAATAGCGAGTCGCAGGTGCCAACAGCTGACAATTCAGCTAGGCATTATCTCTGACAACATCTTCCACACAAATAAATGGTCAATCGTAAGTCACTCGTTTCTGTCAAAAAATTATTTCCCTTTCTAATAGCTTGTCATTATTACTTCTCTCCAAGCATAAAAAAGCAAAGAACGCACGCACGCAGAAGTGCACAGCAGCTGCACAACAGCAAACAAGAGCCACAGTAGCAAGAGAGAACGGGAGACTTGTTTAAATTAAATAATTACGGTCGCAGTGCAGACGCTTCTCTGGTGCAGTCTCCCCTCCACTAGTACTGCACTTGACACACAACAGCAGCAATGCGACGTGTCATCACAAGCACGAGACCACAATCGCATCGCATGAAGTACAGCCCGAAATTCTTAGCATACGGTAATAAATTTAAGCTAGTACTAATCTAGCCGAAGTGTTCTAGTCGTACCCTGTGCTCGGTTTACAGCATCAGTTGCAACAGCTTTTCTATAGTCGTGGAGTGTATGGATTCCTACTAGGAAATATTGTTAAGAACGTGAGTGAAGGTTTGCATGATTATCCCATACATTTTGAATATTGGGTCACACAAATAAAAGAGATAATTTCACACAGTACACGCAGAAGTTCAGCCCAACCTTATCGCACCAGTTTACCTTAAAACGGTTTCAATACAACGCAAAGTTAGAGTCTCTGTTTAAAAGCCTTCAGGTAGACTATTGAACCGAGCTTTTAGGGAAACCTTTGCCGATTTCTTCGACAATGACGGAAGTGGAAACTAGCTCCGCGTCTGCTCACCACTCCTCAATACGGGCCCGTTATTTAAATTCTGACTTCGACCATGAACAAATGAATAGCTTACTCTATTATAGGTGCCTGTCCAACCAAGATTTTTTTATGGTTGGCATGGTGTACTGACATGCAATCATCGTGGAGTGCGGTGTGAGAACTGCAACATTGAGGAATTCCAAATTCAAATGAATGGCGGTCAAGCTATTAACGATAGTAACAAATTCAGCCGAATACCATGAAATGGTTCCCATGAATTCAGTTCCTAATAAAATCCGACTCGATAGCTACATCCTTACAAACCTAAACCTGCATTTAGTGTCGCTAAAAGAGCTTGTTTGATTGTATATAAGAGAAAGCATCAAAATTAAGAGGTTGACAAATATCCAGAAAATATGCTCAGCCAAATTCCATCCCTAATGTAACGATGCATGAAAAAATATATTTAACGAAGTTATAAATAATTGCAATTCCGAGCTCGTTTGATCTCTCGGAAAAAGATAAAAAGCACGAACAATATTTGATTTCAAAACAAATACTGAAGTTCATTACTTCAAAAAATTTAATCGTTTCATGAAATTGAAAATTGAATGAAACGCGTGGCGGAAACAGAATTTTTTCCGAAAAATCTCTATGGCTTAACTATCATACATGAAGGCTAATGGACTAAACGTAATAAGCATTATATTGTAAGTTGATATACTCTTATCTATAATTCATACGCACGCTATTTCTGTCTAGCTATAAAGACAGACACCGCACTCGGCCATCGAAAAGGTCCCCTGCATTCCCAGTATTGTCCCGGTCATGGAGACAAATTCACACCTTCGAACAGATTCCCAGCAATAAATAGGGTTTACTCGACACAGGTTATTGTTAAAGGTTCAACGTTTGCACGCCATTTTAGCAATCCAGGCACGGCTTATTTCATCCCAATGGCATTCCTCGCCAGACTCCCATCGCCCACCAGGTGCCGGCTGAAGTACGTCTGGCTTGTTCCACACACAATAACGAGGAGCTTGCGTTACCAGTGCGGGACACCGATTCCCTTGGGACACTGACGCAAAAAACTTACAGCACACTCACTTGAGTCTAGCTCAGGAGTTGGCCTAATTTCCCTACCCCCGAGCAAAGCGGCGAGTCCTCATGATACCATGAAGCACATTCTCTTCCAGCGGACCACGCTGGGTGTGACGTCACGCATGAAAACACCAAGTACCAACCCCCAATTTCCATTTCACGTTCCGGCTGGACACATGCTCTGATTTCATCAATTTATGAAGAAAATAAGAACGTGCACTCAAGTATTACAATTGGTGTTATGCACCACTCTGGCGCAACTGCACCATAAATCCCGTCACAAATATTAACTGTAATAATTTGGCAAGTCTAGCATCGCTACACAGCCACTCACAATCAAATCTTGGATTTTTTGTGAATTACAAGTGAAAATACTGTCGTAAATTTACCGTACAATACTGCACATTCCCTGCATACGTAATGTACAAACTTCACACAAGAGCGAAAACTCTGGCAGACCCCCGGTGAAAATGACCCCTCTAATATCTGCCGTCCGTCTCAATAGAAACTCTGCGAGGAGGAAGAAAGGGACCCGCAAGAACGTGTCGGGTGATTTAGAACTGTAACCTGAGGAGTGCGAGGGCAGGCTGTGACAGCTCGAGGTATGTGGCAACACGACCTGTCAACTCGGCACAGTGTCCGGCCATTCGTCACGTACGAAAGCTTATACATCAAAGCATGAGAAGCAGCACGTGCTCAGCGTACATGAACTGCATCCGAGATACAACCGGACAGATCAACATTACATAATAAAGGGCAATTTTTTAATGACCAAGCTTTTCGTCATGGAGAAACTATGTTTGGTTTACTTTAGAAACACTTTGTACGTCAAAGCCATTTCATTTTTAAGGAATATTAATTTCCAGCAAAAGCGAAGAAAGTTATAGCCACCCAATTGTACATAATGATTTCCTTCAATGTTGGAGGTATCATACCTTTCAACTTTAATTGAATAGGATCAATAGGTTACAGAATAACAATTGCCGTCTCGGGATGTCTTTTCAAACGTAATTTCGAGTCACAAGGAGACCATAACGCGCCCGTACAATGCAGAAGCCTGACGTTAGGCACCAAATAATTTTGTTTATTTTTTGGCAGGCAGAATAATAGGGCAACGCAATTCTTAAACGCTTCCAACAACACTAAGCGGCGGCAGGCTTCGGTTAGAGTGTTGCGAGCGGCAGTTACGTCCTCCTATGAACGACAAGTGTTCAAGATATGGTCAGAACAGACTCGCTTCAAGCGTCTTTAGACCATTGGGAATCCTTCTCACAACGATAGAGCGCCACTCCCCAAAACGCTCTGAGGAGTGCCCTACTCTGACGTAAATACTTGGAATCACAACTAAATTAAGTAGAAGCACAACTTCATCAAAAATAAACGAATAACTTTAAATGCATTCAATACCTACTTATAATTATAGACATGTATACAATTTCTAGATTAGCGATTGGTTATAGATAAAATCATTCCAGTGAATGGGTAAAAGGCCACTAAAAAATGGATTCGATTGAAGGAACACCACTAACAAGTTGATGAGCAGTTCTCATTTGGCAACCTTGAGGACCGGTTCCAGTTCGTTGCGCGCTCAAAATCTCAAATACGGACCGCAGTTGGTTATCATTTCAACCTTGTAAGAATCAGTGGTACAAAATTGCACCATTTCATAACGCTGCTGCTATACTTCGCACAACGCTAAATGCAGCCTTACTGCACATGTGCATAAGACTGCAGTTAGGTTATCGTACGAAATCAAATGCAGTTTAATTGAATGCGTACGTAAGACCGCTGTTAGTTTTTCGCGAATAGCTAAATGCAGTCCTAAAACCATCAGCAATTTAGTCGCAATAGGGGTAATGTAAAATTACTGATGAAAACTCCCTGACGGAGCATGGCATAGGCCATAGACAATAGGGTTAGGTTTGACTATCCTATTCTATGGGGACACAGTTAGGTTACCTCAGCTCTCGCTAGGCGTTCGGGACTTCTATCTTTCATACCCACTTAGCTTCTTTTCATTCTCATGTCTTCTTTGCTGATTATTCTTTATAATTTCTTCCTCTTCTTTCGTAATTTGAAGTTTCAATGTGCAGGGAATCTTGTGTGAGAACACATCTGTGCATAGATTTCACGTTTTCCGAAGTCGATAATGAATTGTCCTTCCTTTCCCCACTCTTGAAATCACATTTTATGTGACTAGGGAACTTAAAACTGACTAATAACTATCGAGTCTAATCTAGAGGTGAACAGTGTACCCCATAACGACCAAAACCTTGATGAAATAAAGGAGCTCGGGCTCGCACAGGACCAAGCAGCGCTCAGCTGAGGCAGACCCGGGGGTGGGGCCCGCGTGAGAACCTCCTTCAAAGTCCTGCGATTTATCGCAGTCTGAACTGTAGAAAGGATAACAAAAGCGACGGTAACAGAGGCACCTCACACTACTACGGGAACAATATCTGTAAAGGTAACAGAGACACCTCACACAACTATGGGAACAATAACAGAGGCACCCAACAATAGCTACAGCAACCGACGCAGAACAAGAAAAACGATAATAATAGCAGCCAAAACAACAATGAAAGGTCTGGCGCGAACGGCCGACACAGCCAGAAGCGCAGTCGACTGCTGAACGCGCTGCATGCCCACCGCGCTCACGGGCAGCACAATTTTACTGCAGCTCACCAGCTGCATGAAATACGTCTTCAAAGCATATAAAATTGTGCTTTTTGACGTGATTTGTCCTGTATATTTACGATAGCATGAGGATTTATTATTAACTTGATACTAAGCACTGCCTTCAGGCCTCAAGTTCAGCCTAATACAGGAAACGCATCATTTTCATGTACAGAAAGAGTCAGAAATATGTGATATTGAAATCAAACATACCTCGCTAGTCAATACAAAAACTCTGAATAAATGAGCAAAAACTGCGTGGCCTGGGCTGATCAGGCCGGTGTTGGCTGACGCCGCAAATTATGAACGACGCTTCAAGTTTCATACGTTTAATAAGAAAACAACACCAGTGACGCTGTGGATGCTCAGTCCAGTAATTCATGTCTTAGTCTTCCTTCTAAGCTACGGGGCGCTGCGTGGCCCACACGTGGCGCTGCGTGGCCCACAAGTGGCGCTGCGTAGCCCACAAGTGGCACTGTCCCGCACAGGCACCCTGGACAGAGCACCTGTCAATGGGGAGTGACAGTGCAGAGAGCACGAGACAGATCGCCCACTTCACCCTAATCAGACGGCAAGCACGAGCCACCGTCACTATCGAGCTTAGAGAGTTGTTCCAATGGACAGATACGAGGCGGACTCGGGATTTAGGCCCCCAAGTCTGACATAGGAGCTTCAGTGTTGGAGCTGTTGCCGGGTCGCTAAATTTTAGAATTCCTCACTAATTTCATCGAAAAAAATAAGTCACCTGTCCATCGGAACACAATCTCGCCAAAATTTTTGAAAATGACAGTCAGGAAATGCAAACAAATGCCGCAGTTTGCAGGGCGGATACAAGAGTAAGACAATCAAACGACAATATATTACCTAGAACAAACAACAGCACGAAAACGGCATGTATTTCGCAGGAGTTCAGAGGGCAGGCAGGAGGATATGATGGGCAAAGCACAAGCCCGGGGAGCAGAGAGCGCATCACAGACGGCAACCCTCGAACGAGGGAGCCAATCGCGCCTCAATTGCGGCCGCTGGCCAGGCGAGCCCCTGCACGTGCCTGGGACGCGTCTGAGGTGGTGCCCTCGCAGTGCAGCTACAGGAGGCCGTGAAATAACCCGATATTTGTTCGTTCGATTAAAACGAGAAGGAAAAAAGACAGAACAAAAATATTTGTAACCTTATACAAAATGAAGCTAAGTTGCATTATGAATGCTTTTCGACGATTAAAATGCTTTCGTTCATTCTTCATTTCAACAAATGATTCGACACATTTATTGATTCAAGTGCAGTGAAATTGAACGAAGAAGCAACAAAAATAAACTTTAGCCAGACAAAATGAGTGACTTGTAATATGTGTGCATGTGGAAAACGAGAATACTTCTTTCTTTATTTTACTCGTACCATCAAACTAACAAATGTGTCGGATCATTTTTCCGCACCCTGCATGGTAAAATGTAACACACACACCAACACGTACGGGGCGACTTGAGCCAATTAAACGACGAGTTACGGTCCGAGGTCGTGAACGACATTAGCAAACTGACTGCAAGGAGCGGCAGTGTGGTGAGGAACATCTGACCAGCAAGTGATGCACCGCAATTAGTGGCACCAGCAGCAACGTTTCAGCGACTTGACTATCTGACACCGAAAGAGATGGGACCATTTATTATGGACGGTAAAGAACGGAGAATCTATGCACAAAGGGTTTTACAACACAGGATCCCCTGCGCATAAAAACAGCAAGTTAAGAATGCAAAGGTACAAAAGGCAAAGAACAGATAGCATAGAAAGTGTGAAAATTGAAAGAAGCAAAGTGGTCACGAGAGATAAAAGCCCAACGAGCCGATCGATATATGAGGTAATTTAACAGTGTTCCTCTGGGATCGCCAGTTCTCAATACATATGACAGGCAAAGCTAACAAACCTAACCTTTATGCCCATCTGACGCCCCCTGAGGAGGCACCGCAATTACCACACTGGTAACAAGACTTCACTCTCTGAGACGATGTTTAGAGTAACTCAACTTCAGAGGCCGCCTTGACTCAAGCCACATCGTCAGGGTCCGCAGATGCTAGTCCACACGTACCTGAAAGAAAAATTACATTTGTGAAAATTACGTTCGCACAATACTACGCATGCATGAAATACAAGACACCTATGCATTATTATCAAAGGATATTTGCATTCGAAAATTTTACAATTTTTTTCCCTGCGTGAATTGCATAGCTAACAGGGATAACCCGTTGAGATCGTCTCCAGGGTACGTCGCATTTATGTGATCACTTATTTCTTTCACTTCATTTGATTTTAGCGGCCCCAAATAAACCATCTAGCGTTCTAGCCAAAGGCTCATAATTTGTAAAAATAGCAAATGCACAGCAGATTTTTTTAAAAACATCGATACATTTCGTAAGAGGTACACGTAGAAATTAAGCCGCTGGACTGCAGCGTAACTCCGGGAATTCAGACCCAAATTAGGAGCAGGTTAAGTTCATAGAACACAAGTGTTGCAGCACCTGCACACGACCGAGCCGTGGACGCAGAAGCGATCTCACCGAAATGTTCGGGTCCCGGAAAAATGAACGGGTGCGTGAAATTCCAAAAAACGTCAATTCTAGGAATGCTGTTTCTGTCTATCTTCAAGAATCAATGTACAAGTGCTAACAAACCTACAACGCAACTCAATCCCCAACTAACGAACATGTTTTCAACACTTGGACCCCTTACATGGTACATGCTGATCCTTTTAACCTAACCAACAAACAGCGATATAAATTTTTACAATTTTCAGGAAACTTCTGAACAACACATATATGCCAGTATAAATTAAAACCAAAATTAGTTGATCAACCATACTTGTGGACACAAAATTCCTTTACTTGCGACTTCACAGTGAAAATAAGTCTTCACTGCAGCTGACTCAATAGCAGTTCCAATGAATAGACAATGCAAGTCTTGCTCTACGGAACATCGTGGTCTAGGCGTTAAGGCAAAAACTGTATCGAACTCAACATCATTGGACACCAGAAATTACAACTCGGAGTGCCAGGCTGCCACGGACCCTGTGGTCCCCCTCGCGTCAACACTCGCTACCGACATCGCCTCACCGCTTTGTACTAGACTAACACGACACCTCGGAGGTTTGAGCAGCACACTGAACCAATATGCTTTAAATGCATCACGTAATAAAATTTTCAATAAATACACACTGAGCAAATGTGCACAACACATTTTCGCCGCCCCCCTTTATTACCTAATTGAGTCTCAGCGAATTGAAGGTCGGCAGATCTAGCACTCCTAACTACGCGGTTTGTACAGCGCAACACGTCCTCCCTCATCGATCAATGCAGATAATAAATTATCTCATCCTAAACGGATGATCTGCCAGTATATCTTCAAACACCAATTCAACTTAGCTGCACGTCCATATTTAGTCGCTGTGTGTTTTTTTAGTTGAGTTCTAGCGCATCTACGATACACTCGTGTTAATTAACCGCTCAAGTCGTGGACAGCTTGGGAGACCATATGCACACTTTCTAAAAATGTGCAGACATTTTCAGAACTAGTTAGGTATTCAGTCGCTATGAACGAATTGAATAAATGAAGACCTTTACAATGGACCGAGATAAAGCTACGGGAATATACAACGTATGGAATCGATGCGACGAGTGGAAACTACGGAGACGTTTCATCGATAACCTTGCTGAAGGAACGGTGGAATAAATAACCCAACTTTTTTGCTGTCTCTGATTTTAACCTCAAATTCTGAGTATATATAACTCACTGAGCAAGAATTCCTCGTTTTTCAGTTAATTTTTTACGAGTAAATGTCTTGTGCTTAACGAAACCATGCCACTGCGTCAGTATAAGGCATAAAGGCAAAAGAGCATTTTATATAAAAAGAAGTATTTGAGTTCTTCGCTTTACTTATAAAATTTAGAGTGGTAACGCATAGCGGCATTGCCGAACTATACTTGCGAAGCTATGATAAGGATTTTACTACAATGGTGAAACCTCGTCTGTGCCAGTCGGTTTGGACCTATCATTGACAAAGAGAGGTTTGCCGAACACTGAATATCTCTTCCCACGAAGCAGAAATCGTTTCTTCCAAATAAGTTTCAGTTCATATATTTTTCAAGAAGTGTTTTGTGAGCTGATTTATTTCATCATAGTTGGGTTTGAAATATTCACACGTTTTTTATTGTTATGATACCTTAAACTATTGAAATTGAGGAAAACCATCACAATTAAGTTAATTTTCTAAACAGTGTTTTAATTCTTGTGTAGCATGCTGTAATACAGCTTTAGGTTATTTGTTGCCAGTTTCAGCGCATGTTTCTAAATTTACTTTATGTATTTTCATAAATATATTTTCCCATTATTT
This sequence comes from Orchestia grillus, assembly GCA_014899125.1. Taxonomy (NCBI): domain Eukaryota; kingdom Metazoa; phylum Arthropoda; class Malacostraca; order Amphipoda; family Talitridae; genus Orchestia; species Orchestia grillus. The sequence continues at coordinate 44,239 of VOMN01060856.1, forward strand.
TCAAATAACACAGTTTTGTTGCGGAAAAACATTTGAATGATCGGAATTTCCTCACTACGTCAATGCACAACACACGTGCTGGGACCTGGGAGTAGAGAAAAGTTTTGCACGGCCTCGTGAAAATAACTTCAGCCATTTTAAGGACAGAATCACCAAGTGCAAGAATCCACCAAGTCTTAAGACCTACTAAGAATATATACCAGACAGTGCGTGCAACCGAGATATCAACTTGATGGCAGACTACTGCTAGTCTACTTCATGTGACTATTGCAGCAAGAAAGTCCAGGAAATTTTTAATCTCAGTTTCTAGGAAATGGCTAGCGTGAGTGGAGGCTATTAAGTAGAATTTTTCATGCTTGATCAAATATTGTGAATGTTTAATGTATTAACGCCAAAAATGAATACACTGTTAGCAAAGGAATGCATCACATTGGAATAGAATTGAAATACTTTCCATACGTTAAATGAATGCCCCAATGGCAGCGGGGTCCACTAAAAACTCGTGAATTTAGAATCAGAAGCCCAACTTTGTGGTAAAAAAAATAATACCGAAGGCATGAAATTCTACGTTCTCCAGAGAATGCCAGCAATAAAAGTTAGAAAGAAGAAAATAGAAAAAATCGTTTATTCCGAAATCAGTTACACATACAGAGCATGGTACAATCGGGATTTTAATCAGCAAGACTACAGCCTTAGAATCAAAATGCGGAAGTCGCACTGAAACAACTAATCGTGATTGTTAATTCTGTGTTAAGCTCAAAAACCTAAATATTAACCCAAAACATCGTGTAAGTTTTGTGAACACATTTCAAAATAAAAATTAGAGCGTACACATTGCAACCTTAATTCTCTTACAAGATACATACATTGTAGAATGATAACAAAACATTTGTTACAAATTATGCATAATGAGACATCTATTGTTTAAATTACAAGTTGTAGTACGACTGATCGTCTAGAATTTCTGTCCTATGGTTCTTGTAAAACGTATATTAAGGGTAGGATGTGAGTTTAAAATTCTACTGTGCAAACTTGTGCTCACAGAGAAAAAACATAATTTATTCCAAAAGTAAAGTAAACGACACACGTGACATATGATATGGCAATTGGCAAGAAGCAATGGTAGCAGTAGACTTCGCAAATCAGGTGACAACATCCGAAAAACAAATTTCTCTGCATTTTCGGTCGTGGCGCCTCGCGTACTACATTGCGATTGCTAAAGCGAGTTCACTTTCGACTCACTATTATCAAAAGAAGGAAACAAAGAATACGAACACAAACCAGCTAATCATTTTGAGATCGCGTTGAGTGGACTGATATACCAAGCTCTAGATGACGATCGCTGTACGTAGCCTACATCAACTCTGTCCGGTTCGCAACATGAGATGGTTCGAGAGGCAGTGCTCTGGAGGACGACTGATGTAGGTCGCTTGCACCACCTATCTCACGCCACAAACGTAAACAGCAAAACTGTGGTCCCCTCACAAACGTAAACAGTTTTGACCAAAACTGGGGTAACGACCAGGCTGTTTGCCGTGAATGGCAGCCAGTACAAACACCAACACAACTCCAGGCAACCGCGCCATGGCTCAGCTCCCCACAATGCACCACACACGTAGCAGCAGGGCCGCTACGGCGTCCTATACGTATAGACTCACTCTAACAGGATCAATTTGTTTTCCAAATAAACAAAATATCACGTAGAGCCGTAAGCAGGATGAATATGCACAAAAGTGCATATTCATCCCAGTTTTGAACGACACAAGAATTCAAGACAAACTGTATTAAATTCTTCGTCTAACCAGTGGAACACTGGACGCTAGAGAGTTTATATGAGATGAAAGGGCAACGATTGCAGGAAGAAAGATGGCATTACTACGTAATTTAACGAGGTATTAAGCATAGTTTACACTGGTGGTGCTATAATTTTAGGGAAAACTATTTTTTCGAAAATGTGGAGATAAAATACATGATTTTTGAGAAAACGACTAAAAGTACAGGACAGAGCAATGAGTTCACAAATGTACTTCCACCCCGTAATTACTGCTGGTGCTGGCCGGTGAGGTGTAATTACTCCGCATAATTACTACAGAATACCAAATTAGACTAGAAATTCCTACCATGCCAGAACGATTAGAAATTGCTGCTATACATGAGCGACTAGAAATTTCTGCCTTACCCAAGGCCGCTAGAAATTCATTCGAAAAATTCTACACCGTGCGCAAGTGTCCTAACACGCGTCCCTCACGGACTGTCCCTCCGCTGAGCGGAACTGTGTTGAGTCCTGAAGGTAAAATCCGCAGAATTATTACTCAGCTGGACATTTCCGAGCGCGCGCATGCCACCAACGATCAGGATTGTGTCTGGTACAGATATTCAGAATGTCAGTAGTACTTCAATTTTTGCTGGATGTTTCTCGTCCCACGAGCGTTGTATTTAAAATTTTATTTCGATGAAACCAGGTGTAAAAAATTGCTTTCTCGTTGTTGTTGATATACCTCTAGAATTCTATTTCTTCCGGGAAAAAAAATGTTGGAACATCGACTACACCGTACAACGTTTGCGAATGATACGAAAAACTTAAAAATAAGCGGCATAAACATAGAAATTATTGGAAACGCAACGGGGAAAAACTACGAAGAAGGAAGAAACCTGAAATATGGCGAGCACTAGGGCAACGAACGTTCGTTCCACAGCGACGATTGGGGAGAGCAAACATCAGCAGCAGCAGCAGCAGACTCGCGACGCAGATGTGGTGAGGCACACTTGAGTGTGGAGTGGGAGACTTCAAATCGGATAGAAGAGGGAGACCATGGAGGTCATCCCAAAACTCTGACCAGCCCCGCTATGCCTTGAAGTTGCGCTTCATTTACGAATAAAATGAACGTTGAAAATAATTATCTAATACCTGTCGTAACGGAGAGTAATTAATACAGCTCATTACTTCAATATTCCAGCGTACACAGAAATAGGTATTGACCCGTATCTAAAGTACAGCTCGGTCTTCAATTTACACACGATGGGAATGACTTCACATTTACAAAATTGACGGCATTCGCTGCTTCCACAACACTGAAGTTGTTCTACCCGTCTTTATTATAATCTATTGCTCTAATTATCTCAACTTTCTTCAGATTAATCACATCTTTATAACTAATCTCTGTAGTGCAGTGATTAAAAGCTCTCAATGAAGTTGTAAATCTCAAGAAATGCTCCCCGTTTCAGTCAAATAATTTTAAGTCCTTGTTTTTTTTCGCTAATAGTTTATTTTAAACAGCGTTTCTTCCCTGCAGTTTCACTCAAGACTTAGAGGAGTAACACGTATACAGAGATTAAACTTAAATCTTCAAAATGTCACTCACGTACTGCTCAAGTGGTTGGATCGGCATAAAAAAAAAAACTTTATTAATTCCAACACGTTTTACCGTTGGGTTTTCAATGCCTTACAACTACTGGCGTGGTGAGGGATGTGAGGAATGTGTGGTTTAAACTTCCTTTTCCAAGGGAAGTACTCCCTGCTAACGTGAAAATGCCTTCGACTGAGCCGAGATTTGAACCAGGGTCCTCTCGGTTACGAGGCCAGCACGCTAGCAGTACGCCATGGAGCCCAAATTTGTGGGCTTGACCGGGATTTGAACCCGGGACCTCGCGCACCCAAAGCGAGAATCATACCCCTAGCCCATCAAGCCACAACCCTTAGACCATCAAGCATAATACTCATCTACATAGCAATATATTACCTAATATGATACAACAATCTAATAAAACAATAAAATAGTACATAATACTATGACATTATACCTTATACACTTAAATTTCATTTACTTTCTGCATTAGGTGAGGCAACCGCTCGATCAGTCGCATGCGAGAGCGCGCTCATGCTCACCAGTTTGAGCGAACGTCAATTTGAAGAGTTGAACTGTAGTAGTTAGCTCACTATTTCCCAACCTAAGATATATTTCAAGCGCCACCTTTGAAGGAAAATACGAATGACAACATTCATACACGTTTTCCATTTCAAAAGTAAAGTTAACGAAACATCGTTCAAGTGATTTGTGACATAATATTTTTGGTTGCAGTATCGAAGTAGCTACATATTTCAACCCTATGATAATATTGACAACTTTATCAAGAGTTTCTAACGTACTTAATTTAGGGCATTGTTAACGAGGAGTGAGGGCGGTATGCAAGTGTATTAGAGGAGGCATGCTAGTGCCCCCCAGAGCAGCGCTGGCTCGCTGTCAAGTGGCCCGCTCGGCCACACTGCATGAGTCACCCTCCGCCCGCCACGGCCGACCGATAAAAGAAAACGGGAAGAAAACGCAGCGCAAAATGAAAGCTTATTCCGTGACCAGCGAATTCACGGGCTGTGAGCCGAAGCCAAAGCTGAAAATGAATTTAATATCTCTTGCAGTGCATTTCAAGTGAAACTAATAAATTTTCCTATAAACGATAAAAAATTTGTGTTATGATTTAAAAAGGAATGCAATGATGAAGCCGGACGATATTCCACATAAAGGAATGCATAGAGCTATGAGCTCTCAGCAACACGAACACAGTCCCCACATCTACACTCCCCACATCTACACTCCACACAGCACTAACACCCACACGAACACAGTCCCCACATCTACACTCCACACAGCACTAACACCCACACGAACACAGTCCCCACATCTACACTCCACACAACACTAACACCCACACACACGAACACAGTCCCCACATCTACACTCCACACAACACTAACACCTACACGAACACAGTCCACACATCTACACTCCTCACAAAACTTGCATGTACAGCCTGTAGCGGTTTTGGCCTCACAAGCAGATCCCACGTATCCATGCTACTCACCACCCCCAGTACGTGTAATATAAACCACATGGAGTCTCCAGTATTTGTCTCAAAGAGCTCGTCCAAGAAAAATCTCGGAGTCTACATTTACACAGTCTTTCAGTATTCTCGGAGCAAACACAGGTACGCTGGAATTATTCATACGCCCATGTAGCTCTGGTAAAACATTACTTTCAATACTTTCTTATCTTGAGAAAAAGTTTTGAGAAAGTTCTACGGTTACATCGGAAATAAACTGCTAGAAAGTTGAAAACCAAATTCTTTGATGAAACGTTTCACACAAACAGGGAAAATGACAGGTTCTAATTTATTTATATCCTGCGTAAGAATTGAGAGCAAAACCCTGCTAACAATTATTTCAGCCAGATATTTATCATAGTTTACCACAAGGTCCTTACAAATATCAGCAGGAATACAAATCTGAACACTTCTGTCAAGCCAATTTTTCCAATCATTCGAGATTTCTTGATTTCCTTGATATAACATCTTTTTGAAAAGTCTCCACAAACTCTGTATTGAATTCAAATTGGGTCTCCGGCTTGGCGACAGGAAAACGAGTTGTGATTACCTTCCGACTATTACTTTAAAAGACTTGGGGGCGTGGGCTTTGGATCATCGTTTTGAATGATACCATCAGGTCCAAGATCAAGTGCTTCGCCTGACTCTTTCACATTCTCGCACAGAATTCTAGCGTGATGATCTTGTTTCGAGACCCCATTCACTTTCACCAGTTTTTAAATCATTGACACGAAAACATTACATTCTCATCCCCATGTTTACAGTTGCAACTTTGTTTTTTATTTGGAAGCGTCACTTTTTTTCGCCCTACAGAAACATCTTAGCGGCCGAAAAGCCCATTTTTTGTCTCGTCGGAGCAAAGTACGGGTGCTCAGTAACAGGGATCTCTATCCACGTCTGATTTGCCTTTTCATCGGAGACGCACACGAAGTGCACACAGCTCCGTAAATCTATATTCGGAATCAAACGGTTTAAAATTAATATTCAATATCAGCTAGACCAAATTACACACTCAAACAACTGCCCTTAATATCGACAAAAGCAGGACCAGCGGTGACGTCAACTGGAAAACAGTTCGATAATCCAACTGCTGTCGTGATCTTCGCCCACATTCCTACATAGTACAACATAACATTCTAGAGCATAGAAAATATCAGGTTTCCCACCTAGTCAGGTATTTTTATGCTCAATGTTCTCAATAAAGGAATGTGAGAGAAGAACATAGCAAAGGTTAAATATTTAATGATCGTAGAAGACCTCAGCCCTCCAACAGAGAAGAGGTAGAAGACCGATCTTCTCATTCACATCGCCAAGCTACTCACCCAGCAGATGTAGAACTCCGCCATTTTGGGCTACAGCCAAGCCAGGTGAGGTTAGAGCGAGAACACGGCTGCTCTTGGTTTACCCCTAGTGTATCATGTGAGAATGACTCTCTCGCATTCGAGCTCAAAAGAGAAGACTAAGTCGGAGATCCATAAAATCTGCATTAAAAATGAAGTGGCCCATTTTCAAGAACGGTGCTCAAAACAAACTTTAATAATTCTCTGGACACCACACCTCATCAACCAGCTCTCTCCTACCGTCCCTCTATGCAAGCCTCGGACCACACCACAACACCACCTTCAACTCATCCTTTACGTTAAATTACACGTTGGTTACCTATTGCTCAAACGGCTAACTGCCTCAACAATCTACATTTCAATCCAGCCACAACTAGCAAAACATAACTATTATCCCCATATGTTTATATTTCGCACTCGTTTAGCGTCACTGCAGCCACAGCTCTGCTACATCTCTTCCCCAACACAATTACTCTTCTTCGTCATTTTGAACCCTGAAGTCATTACTCCATGGAAAGTAGTCAGAACAATGAAACTTTAAAACGAGCTCCTATTCGTATTTCACACCCAGTCCAGCCAAAAAATTCTACCATGATGAAACGGCTCATGCTAACGAAGGGGGAAACGATTCAACACGCAGAGAAAGTCTTGGTGTGCCGACCTCAAGTAGACGAGTGTGTCACAGCGAGGCCGCTCGTTGGGAATTTCACAAGGTCGCCCGCAAGAAAAGGATAAAAGCGAAGATAAACCGCTAAAAGCAACACTAACAAGAGCCCAGAAACACGGATGATAAAAGCGTAATGAGAAGGAACCATGGCAAGAGGAAGAGACGGCCGAGATGGCGCAGCGTGCCAAGCCAAGAATACACGAGGCCTCAACCACCTACAGGTCGTCTCATTCGGCCAGCCACTCTTCCTTCCAACAATTCATTCACCACCTCCGCTATTCCATCAACCACGTCGTCGATCTGAGTCAGTGCATTGAACATTCACACTCCAGTCAATGATCACGTCATAAAACAATAAGATGACCACTTTGTGAGGCATGAATTTTAAATAGACCAAATTAACGTAACCGATAGTATGCTAAAACCAAATGAAATGTTCGGAAAAATTCAATGTTGAAACAATTCTAAGGAACGGGAGTCAGTTAAAAAAATGAAAGAGTAGGATATGAATTAATATTTATTTACACTTCATGACAGTGGCTCCAATTCCCTAGATGCAATGCACATACTATTGTTTCTAGAGATTATTAGCTAATTTATAGCTACATATCCGCATGAAATACAATCCAAAGCGAGCGAAGAGAAGGGACCATTTACCATGGAACGTAGAAAACGTTGAATCTATGCACAGGTGTGTTGCATCACAAGATTCCTTGCGTGTAGAAACAGAAAATTAAGAAAAAGTGAAAGGACAAAGAATAATCAGCGAAGAAGGTATGAAAATAGAAAGGAGCAAACTGGGGAAGAAAGATAGAAGGTCCAGCTAGCGCTGAGGTAACCTAACATATCCCTCAAGATGGCCTGTAGTTACAGTAATTCCTATTTCACTAGAGTATGTTTTGCGCTATGTCTATCTCGCTTTCACAAGAATATCAAGCTTCTCACTATACCTGGAAATTAGTATTTTATCCGTCTGAAGTGCACATGCCATGCATCACGAATACATTATGAATGCATTATGTAGAATAGGGAGCAGTTCAAGACAACTCTTACGGACGAAACGACCTGTCTTAAAACTTGCCGCAGATCACGACAATAACTACCACTTCAGACAATCTCTAGCGTAGACAATGCCGGCAAAAATCGCCCAAACTTCACAGCAGCATTCCAGCTAGCCATTGTGACCATCTCCATTATGGAACATGAAGCAGTTGGTCTGGACGGAGTCGACAGCACGTGGCATAGGAACCTTACAGCTGGTGTCGTCCCTATCGCAATCCCGTCCTTTGACTCGTACTTCTATTTTGCTCATGAATAATAACTCACGAACAACATCTTGTATGACTACAGAGGAAATAAAATTGTACTACAATCATCATCTAAAATGCTGAAAATCACGATTGAATGTCCAAATGATGATAGTTATAACCTGCAGGAATCCCACATTTCTTTGCACCTTCGACAAGGTTGTCGAAGATGGCAGGACTGCAGTTCTCGAAAACAAGCACAGACTTTCATTTAGCTTGGATTTTTTTCTCTTTCCTCATACATAAAAATATGTGATACTCAACGTTGATTGAAACAACAGCCGAAGTCGACTGAAATTTAGGAAGTTATTTCGTCGTCGAAAATATGAGAGTGACTTAATTGGACATCACATAACCAGCCATCAAGTGGCTCAAAGGCGCAATGAAACTTACAAATCGGGAATTAATTCTTTGGATGTAAACCTCATGGCATTGACACTTCGGAATCAGAACTATTCTTTAGTTACTTTGGTCTCGGAAACCGTACATAAACGCCGTATATTTCACGACCCACACGGGCCACACACGTTAAGGTTGTTTGTCCCCAAATAGCACCCCGTACAACTATTTTCGCACTCAATTTACTCAGCAATATATGAATCTTTCTGGAAAAAGTTGCTCAGAAAATTGAACATGAACATCTACATCAGGCAATTATTTTCGCGCTGCGATGACTTTTTCTTCCTCCCTTACTATCACACGTGAAGATATATAGGGTTTCAAAGAGGGAGTGAGCCTCCAAAACATAAAGAAACCTCTTAACCTCTTGATTGCTTGAAGATCGCATTCACGGAAACAAATTTTACATTTTTGGGCATAGTTACGATACACTTGAGACCTCAATCGTAAAAAAAAGACCTAATCCTACACCCTCTTTACAGGATCAGACACCTCACTCATCACGCCCACCGGATCACCAGCAGAATCAGCTGCCTCAACAGTATTTGCAGGGCCCGTCCTTTCGATACGAGGGCGCTGCAGGGCTCCCTCACCACAGGCGGTGGTAGCTCACATGTCATCCGAGACTGTCCGTAAATTTTGTCCAAAGAAAAATATACGCAACATAATACGGATTCATTTTCGACGAAAATAACAGCCTAACCTTATCTTCCCCAATGACACAATGTTAAGCAATCCGAGCGTCTCGGTCAGTACAGCTAGCTCGAGCCGGAAAAAATACAGCTCTGATTTAGAAATTCAACAAGGAAAAGTAGAAAAAACGCAAAATAAGACACGTTTGCTAGAAATTGACGTACTTATAACTTCTACGCGCTAAAAAGGAAAACTCAACTTTGCAGCCTGCCCCATTCTATCTTCACTTCGCGGCCTATCTCAGTCTAACTTCACTTCGCGGCCTACCTCATTCTAACTTCCCTTCGTGGCCTGCCCCATTTTAACTTAACCTACTTGTAGGGTCTGTACCGGCCGGTACAGACCATCTTGCTACCAATAAGTAACGAGAAGTAGCAAGTTGCGATATTAGTTTAGCAAAGACTACTTTTCGGTTTGATACGCCAGTAGTAGAGGCACCAGATGTCCTGAGCAAAGGTCCTTCATGGAAGTGTCATCGAGGGAGCACACCTTGTGATTCACCGAGGCTATTCGTGTGAATGCCTTCATCTGAAGATGAAAAACCTCATTCATCTTCAAAAATATGTGGGTCAGTGATATGAAGCGTTTCCTTACACTTGCAACTGCTAATTACAAAGCAAGTCAACCGTTCAGAGCACAGTGTTGGTCACAGACAACAATTCATGAGCTCTATATTTCGGCAAAGATTTAGAACTATTGTTAAACAATCATTAAAAATGAGCATTTCCACACGAATTTCATTTCGAATTAGACATATCATCCCAGCACACCGAAGGACTCGTGTTTAGTCAAAAAATTACTTCAAGAAAAAATGCATCCTATAGAGTTAACACTTTACCGATCAAATTATTTTGGCGATAAGGCTGCATTGACAGGTAACGTAAAACTAGCAGCACCCAATGACAGAACATTTTAAAATTCCCTAAGACAATGAAGGGTTACGTAAAACTAGCAGCCCCCAATGACAATACATTTCCAAATTTTTCATGACACTGAAGGGTTGATGCCAGAAGCACCGCAATGGCGGCAGCTCGCACCCGTTCCGACCGTTTCATCCCAGGAAATCTGACACCAACAACCTGCACCCCACCGTGCGAGATGCGACAGGGCACAGTGGCGAGGCCCTCGAGTCGTGATGGCCTCATAGGAACACGGCGTCCTGCTTCTGGTACTCCGAAATGAACACGTGTTCCTCCTACACAGAAATACCTGTGTATGTAGAGCAATACTTGAAAGCTTCCTTCAATTGTTTACATTGACAGAAAATGTACCAAATATCCAGGAAATTCTGAACAGTACCTACTAAACTCAGTCATACATTGATAGGAATTTTTGTTCAATGTTCCTTTTTTCATAGCAAAATATGCTTTATATATCAAACAGTCCCTCTTTTGGAATTTTAAGAATATGTAAAAAAATATCGAAATAGAATAAATTTAGAGCTTTTCCACTTAGGAATTGAATGCTTCATGTTTGCTTGACGTACGGCCCTACCAGAAATTCCTCTATTAATACTTGTACAAAAAAAATAAACATGCTAAAGAAAACGTAGAAACAAGAAATATACAAGAAAATTGAGTTCGGCGAAGTCTTCTCGAGGTCAGCCGAAAGTCAAGAGAATTTCTGTGCGAAAATAAACTGAAACGGAAACTCGAATAAAAAAAAACACATCGAACATGAGGTAAACTACAAATGAGCACAAAATTGTGTCATACCATCGCTATAAACCACATTACTTTCCCTTCACGCATTTAGAAGATAGAACTTCACGAAGACAAAAAAACAGACTTTCGTCACGTACGAGCGAAGGAGAAATCAACCCCATCGGCAGAAGAAGTCAGAAAGAGGAGTACAGGCTCAAAAAAGACCAAGCAGGACTAAGAACAATATAGGCAACCAGCAGCTGTGGCTGCAGCTACACAGGGCCTCTTCCGCAGCTGACAGATTTGGCAGAACTTCAAGACTTGCCGCTGCTGCACTTGCTGCCACCGCAGCTGTCTGCTTTGCAGCAAGTGCCACTTCGGAGCAGACCGGCTCGCGCCACACCTGCAGCAGCACTCGCTCCACAAAGCCACCACCAACATGCGTGTGGCGATCTTTCCTTGGAAGTCGCCTTGTTGATCTCGGTGATGCTAGTGCTCTCCAGGTGTGTCAGCACGCCAGCCACTCACACTCCAGATGTGTCAGCACGCCAGCCACTCGCACCCCAGGTGTGTCAGCACGCCAGCCACTCGCACTCCAGGTGTGTCAGCACGCCAGCCACTGACACTCCAGGTGTGTCAGCACACCAGCCACTGACACTCGAGGTGTGTCAGCACACCAGCCACTCGCACCCTAGGTGTGTCAGCACGCCAGCCACTCGCACCCCAGGTGTGTCAGCACACCAGCCACTGACAAAATTCTCTAATAGCCAATCTTGGGTCACTAGGGCTTTGGCTAGCGAGAAAGTGCTGTCTTGCTGAAAGACGTTTGGGCTTCCATTGGATACTTCGTCTATCCAGAGCTCAACAACTGTTTTTAGAACATCAATGCAGCCAGGAGCCTTAAACCTAAAATCCTGTGGAAACATGTAAGGGGGCATTACATGACCTTCACTACACTCAACTCCTAAAACTATCACAGTAGCCGAAAATTTGGTGTACATCACCCTGGGTTCATTTCATGGGTTAACATCTTAATTTAAATGAGTTATCTGAAAAGATTATTACAAACGATTTGAGTGAGTAAGAAACTGAAAACTAAATGTCCTCAAATAGACCTCGCATCTGTACATCAGATGGAAGAAAGCTTGATTCAAGCGTTCAAGCTTCCTTTTGAAGACAATCGATAATTCGGTATCACTAGAATTCAGTCCGCGTTGGCCACCGAATGATTGAAATGAAGAAATAAGGTAATTGACTACAAGGTGTAGCAAGCACGAGTAAGGACGAGTAAGGACCAGTAAGGACCAGTAAGGACCAGTAAGGACCAGTAAGGACCAGGCTCCTCACGGCAGCAACTCGCCGAGCGCTGCCCTCTCAGACGCTCTTCACGTTTCTGTCGTATCAAAATTTTAAAGTTCTACAGTCGAGGATTCGTTCAATGCAAAGAATAGTTCTTAATTATAAGAATGTCAATTTAACTACCAGTAAAATGAGGTAACAGAATGATTACGTGTCCTTTAAAAAACTTCATACTATTCGAAATTTGCATCCATTACGATCACGAAAAAAAAAATTAGGAAAAATTTAAAAAATAAGGTGCTCGATTTTCCCTAAATTAGTTTCAAAATATGATTTCAATAGTTATCATTTATTGAATTATGACAATTTTTCGGTCTTTTTTCAGAGAATAACCTATGAACAGCATAAAAACTTGCACAATACTTACGAAATCAACAGCTGCAATAAATTAAAATAAAATCAGAACCGATGGAACTGTAAGTAAAGATGTGAATTATTGAAGTGAAACAGAAATTGCCCAACTTATAACCCACAGTTATTCAAATTTTATGAAGTAAATAATTTACTAGAGAGAACTGTGTGCCAGGTCATAAATATCTTTCCCCTCACGAGAGAGCCACTGTCGCTACGACAACCAGGATATAGCGTTGAGCTATCATTATAAACAAGATTTGAACGAATAATAATTAAATCTTCACGTTTTCATACGAACTTGCGTTTTTTCTACACGACAGTGCTTCATACCATGCTACGTTCCGTCTTTGAAAAGACACTCCCCCTAAGTAAGCTCTCCGTCGCAGCTCCGAGCTTCTCAGCCCACTAAAGATTGCGGAAGACGGAGTGTACAAACACATAAACTCTGCGCAAGTTTGGCAAGATTCAACATTCGACGTGGTTAACGATTTCGTAAGTGGCTTCACTTCTAATTTCCTCCCTGAATTCACCTCAACAGTTCAATTTTCAAGGAGTTTCATAATGAGTATCACCTTCCCGTCCATACATGAATGAACTAAAAGTTCATTAAAACACTGATTTTATGAGCGATGAGGATACATTTTAAATTCATTTCAAAAACCTCGAGTCAGAGCGCCACCGTTAGCTCAGAGCGCCCTCTACCCGCCCTTGTTCCTCGAATCATAAATATCCTCCAAACTGAAGCCAACCTCCGATTAGCGTTGTCGCAAACCCTCGTTTTCAGGTGGCCTCACCCCGAGGGTTGCCAAAGCGACGCCGAGCAGTTCAACTGTTCAGTGCAGAATGAGTTTTTCTACGTTATCTAGTGAGTGGTAGCTCGGCCTCTTACGTCAGTGCACCGCAACGGATGATCAACCTTCACTCAAACGTTTTTTTTTTGTCACAGTGTACCACCAAAACCAAGAATTGTGCCGCGTTTGTTACATGGGAGTCCCAGAGCGGTGCTGGTGAGTGGATCTGGTGATCGGACTGATACAATTCCAGGAATAAGGAAAATTTTCATTTTAATAACACGAAATCTACCGCTCATGACAGAAATTCGAACGGAAGATTGAGAAAAAGAAAAACGCATAAAAACATTCAACACAATTTAGGTGGAACCATTTCAAACAAGACACAAACTAACAACATTTTCAGGCGATAACACCGCCCACTACAAAACCAACATCAATTACGTAGTCCTTGCAACACACCGGCCCAGTTACAATTGCTGCATTGAAAGCCAACGTTCGACAGCGGACAATGAAGGCACATTCAGTTTTCCATAGAGAAGCTGACAGCTCACGAGTATATAAACTCGAAAGAGTCGTCTGTATGATCAAGAGAGGGGGCCCGCAAACGGTCGCAAAGAGCCTTTTACTTCTCGGCTAGAACAACTAAAATTCTTATAAAATCCATTCGTTACTTTGTTCAAGAGGCCCTTACAACAACATACGAGTTTGTTCATCACACATGACGCAGCAGTGGACGCCTCATGTACACCATGTACGCTGCCTTCATTTCTAGCCTAGAGAGTACTTTCATTTTTAGTGCGTGCTTCATACCTGCCGTGCATTCTTTTGTGAGAACACAAACGTGTCACGGCGGTCCAGGGCCGCGCGGGAGTCCACACTTATTGTGCCCCACACTAACGACCCTGGCGCACAAATTACGGACACCTGGTTTGTCACAGGGACGGGCATTCACTGCATTGTAATCAGGACACGCATTAATTCACCTTTCACAAGCCTAGTGTAGAGCTTTGGTCCAGCGCGAGTGACACCGTCATTGTGCTGATGTACGTCAAACTGAGGATGACGATTACAAATTCAAACGATGGAACGCAAAAAACACTCAAATTTCCTGCCTGTGCGAATGTGAATGTATTGTATACTGTGGTATGGATTTGCCTGTGCCAAAACAACAAAATGTAGAAGTCTAGATTGAATAGAATTAGGCAAGAAATACGACTGGGACAAAAAAATCACGATACCTCATCCACCGACAGCTAACTCACGGAGGGATCCAGGATGAACTCCACCACTCGTTCACGGACAGCGGTTACCGAACCCTTCGAGTCGTGGCCCGGTCGAGGCGCATAAGGATTGTGCTCTGGCATAAACGCGTAAATCCTCGAGCTTTGATTTCATAATTCTCTCATGAGCAAACGAAGTAATGACCCGACATTTGTTCACTTAATAAAAGCCAAGTAAAGAATGAACAGAAGTATTTCAAACCTAACAAAAGTTGAACGTAATTGGATCATAAACACTAGGATAATAAAAATTTCATTAATTCTTGATTATATTTCGTCCAGCTAAACCAACAGATGTGTCTGATAAATTAACGGCACTGTGCACATGCGCTTACCGCCACATGCGCCTGACGAGCGCAACGATGGCCGGGACCATCTCAAACGGGCACACGACAAAAGAATGAAGTTGACAGAACGAAAGAATAAATGAGTGCAGGAGGGTCGGTTGCACAGACGCTGGCTCTCCACCGCGAAAGAAAGAAGAGTAAAAACAGAAAAATCAAGGCCTACTTAACTACGAAACTAAGCTCAGAACAACATGTCTCCTGCAAGGAGTGTGGCAGATTCATCACTCAATCGTTACGAGTAAAACTGAGGAGCCTTAATTCATCGACGCGCACCGAAGAGGGCAGACACCACCACCAGCCCGGCCCTATTCATCCTCAAGACGGGACAGGACTTTAATGCTATGGATGCTTGAGCTGTGCGAAGTCCACGACCTATCCTCGAGAGCAACCTCCACAAGCGCCCTCTCCTGGGTGACAATGCAATATAAGAAATTCACACACGATATGTTGAGGTGGATGAACACATGGATCTACGCAACGCGTGAAAGTTACAAATAGCTTAAGCCCTAAAAACGCCGTTGAACATGAGTTACTTAGAATTAAGTGCTCCCAAAGCTTCAATTTATCACCTCGGTAAAAAGCTTTTAGCAGCTTTCAGACGTTACTGTTTGGTAGCGTAGCCCAACTGAACGCTATAAAGAATCGTCTTGCTCAATTACACGTAAATGTAGGCATTAACTCGACTCGTTGATGCAAGTTTCACCCAGAAAACTAATCCTTTCGACACAAACACATACATGTTTGACGCCAACACCAGCCAACATTCACACAGACGCAACATCCAGAGGCGAGTCCTATTGCAACAAGATCAGGTCACCATTTCCAAGTATAATTCTGTCGCCACTCACTAGGGTCGCAGGAATCTTTGGAGGATAACTCTAACCTGTTCGTTGAAGTTCCAAAAATTCATACAAACTACCAAAAGACATGACCAGAATCGAGTGATTTCAAAGCAGATGCAAGCATATCAGTGTATAGGTAGGTCAGTATTTTCGAGGCCTGAACTTGTTTTAACTTGAAGTTTAACTTTGTTTACAATTCGAAAACGAACGCGGTGGCTCTGCAAGTCCGCAGACAGAGACACCTGCTGTAAACCTCAGGTTCTCGCTCAGCGGCTGCCGAACGATGGATTTAAAACCACACCAGAAAGGGCGTCGCAAGCCAAACCGCAAGTGTTGAAATTAAAATTTCAAATTCAATGCAGGAGTATTTGATCATGTCAACCTGGAGGAAGTTCATAGAGCAAGGTAAAATACAGTCCCGATACATCTCACGTCGGAGGCCACACACTTTATGGCAAGAACTCGCGTGCCCACGTGATCAAGCTCGAGGGATTAGGACGCTGCGTGACGAAAGCTTCGA
Source organism: Orchestia grillus (assembly GCA_014899125.1). NCBI lineage: Eukaryota > Metazoa > Arthropoda > Malacostraca > Amphipoda > Talitridae > Orchestia > Orchestia grillus. The sequence goes on from VOMN01060856.1 coordinate 60,659, forward strand.
TCGAAATGCACGTTGAGGTTACGGAGGCAAAAAGCCCGACACTAACGACATGATCCGAAAAGCGAAAGAACTTTCAAGAGCCGCCTGAAACGACTGCCCTCTCTACATACGGGAAAATTTCCCGGGTATACTATTACACGGTCTCGTACCTTGAGGACGTGAGGCTGTATTTTGAACAATGAATAACATTCAGGTCACACAGAATTCTATAATACACCAAGTATTATGAATTACGTCGCGAGAATAATTCCCGCAAAAATTTGTAGGACATGGTCGAATAAAAGTCCTTCATAAAAATAAATCATTTTTTAAACACCGTAGCCAATATTAATTACCACGGCACATGACATCGTCTGCTACCTTCCTACCAGTGAACAGAACGAGACCTCAATCAAGAGCAGCCCTGTATACAGCTGGCCCGTGCAGCTGCTTGTGTTTGAGTACTCAAAAACTACCACGATAGTTGAAGGGGAAAGGGAATAACTTGTAGCCAGCACCAGCACGAGAAATATCCAAGAGCAATCGAACAAGAATAAATGGCAATCTACGCATAAGAACAGAAGTGTTAATAAACAAAAAATGTGCAAAAACTAGTGCTGGTCATGATTGACAAAGGCGTTGGTCTTGCAGGTTACCCAGCAATACACACCAAGCACCCGATTGCATTCTGTGCATGCACTGAAAAAACAACTTTGTGGTCTCAAGTTGAGGAGTCGGACACAATCTGACAGTACAATTTGACCTTCAAGTTGTCTCGTACAAGTACAGAGAGAGTTCTGAGTCACGAGACACATGTGATATTCGGGCTGTTCCAGGTAAGCAAACCACATCGCTGTCTTCTTAAAAAGTGAATAAGGATGTAAGCCCATGTTGATTCTCCACATGGAGGGTCATTGCAGACATTTAAAACTGGCGATTATATTTACCTGTTGTTTTCTATGATGAAACGTTCATGCCAGTAATCCAAGTGCTCGCCGACACTTCGAAAACGGAGTGTTAGACAAAATCGCTGAGAGAACCGAGGATCTCAAAGACATTTTAACATCGTGATGTCTCGTATTGTTTTCAGGAGAACATGTTTGTTACAGCATCATTAGGGTTAAAACCGTTCGACAATATCAAAGTGCTGCTAAACAAACGGGAGAAAATACATTTTCGCGCCAGTTGGTGGGTTCATAATCCTTCCCATGAAGAAGCAAGTGCAGGAGTTGCACCCAGCAGGGTGAGCGCGGGGCTCCCTTGAATAGATAGCCTTTAGAAGCGCCCCGCAGGGATCAAGCATCTTCGCTGGCTTAACTCCTGACTCGTACCGAGCACCGAGAATCCGGAACTTGAAAGTGGGATCGACGAAATTCTTCTACTCAGAGAGAAAATGAAACCTACATCCACAAGTTGACGTTTACAGGGTAGCAGTTTGAGAGAGCTTGCAGACCACCAAGGCAACTATAATCGTACCAATGCTCTCCCAACGAACAGGTGCCGTGATGATGCAAGCAATTACCGCTCTAACCTGTATCAGCACAATTGAACTCTTCAGCCAAGTGACAGCATGACTCGCTGCACAGCGTGCTGTGCTCCCATCAGTGAGCGGAGTGTCAAACGAGAGGAGGTGAGCAAAAGAGAGAGGGATAAACTGCCGGTCCACGTTTATGAATCACAGCAGCCAGCACAGGTGTTGGGGCACAGCAACAGGCACAGGTACACACGTACTTCATTGCAGACGCACGCTAGTACACCTCCTCTAACACACTATACGCTATCCGTCACTCCATCCACGCACACAAGAGTGTGTGGTCCATGGGAATATCAGCCAATACATGACTGAGCACGCGTCGCTGAATAACAGTCAAATTGTACACGCTTCTGAACATTTATTGAGCAGTTCCGTTAACACTTTCTAGGTCATGTAAACCGATCTTCAGCAAGTGCTAAAATATTGAAGTGCTGAACAATTGGAATGAACCAATTGGGTTCACCAATAACTCAAATTTGGAGAGTCATAAGTCGGGCTTGGCAGAGAGGGCGACACCAATGAAGCCACCGCCTGCACCGAGCAAAATGATGCGAGCGAAATGATGCGAGCTAAATGATTCGAGCAGCAACGCTCATCACCGACAAGCATCGAACATCACAGGTGACTGATGTCAAAAGGAAGCAATCCTAGAACCAAAAAACCGTCTGCTGAGGGATTCGAGGTAGATTTCATCAAGCCGTGGAGCGTTTTCTAGCGGTATCGAAATTGCAGACTCTTGAAGGAAAGAAACGTAGCGTAGAGATATCCTGACAATTAAGTAGTACGAAACAAAGGTGAGCTGGAAAATAGGAATGCTCACTAAATAAATAAGGAAATAAGGGTGCCATCAATAGACGCAGGAGAAAAAATTCACAAACACGCAAGTACAAACGGCGCTAAACAAACGCACCCTGAGCTCCCGTTTATTTAACACTTTCATTCACATGAATCACCTTCAAAGTACCCCATGTCAAACAGTTCAAATGTTTATTTAACAAACGTCGCGTAAGCTTTAGGTTGGAAACAATTCAAGAATTTATGAGAACATGACGCATAACTGAGATCAAGCGCACAACCCACATGCATCGAATATAGAGTGTTGCAGCGTCCTGAACAACGCCAAGTTCGTTCTCAAATAACACGACTCGAATTGACACGTTACAACGGCACGTGACAGCCAAATTATGACTACAGTTTATAAGTTGGCGAGAGATTCATAAGTTTAAGATTAAAAATTTTATTTCAGCATTGATTTTACAGTGCAGTTTAAAAGATTTGTCCACCTTCCTAAAGATACTAAGAAACTCATTGGTCAACTTTTTTTAAAGTAACCGAGAGTAAAATTTTGAAATAACGAATATCACTTTATTAAATTTCTTGACAACGTTTCTGTCCAAAACATTGGCCACCATCAGGTCTTGAAAACTATTGAGTATCTTTAGGAAGGCGGATAAATCTTTTAAACTGAACTTCTAGGTTAGCGAGAACTAAATTTCGCGAGCATGCATGAGCTTGTCGTCTACAAAACACACATCGAAGAAAATTGAGACGCACGACAAATTCAAGCAGCTCTCAAAAAGTGAAATACACGCGGCAGAAAAGTTTCCTCTACACCGTCACCCCAGTCGAGTGCAGCCCAGCCGCTAGGGCCACCACAGATACACGCATGAAGCAGCCCTAGCAG
>VOMN01060862.1:0-17962 GCA_014899125.1 Orchestia grillus
ATATATCCTGATCCCGGTTCTTCGTCATTCCTCATTTGATAAATGTTTCTAAATGTTTCTAATGTTTCTAAATGTTTCTAATGTTTCTAAATTCCAAGTACGTTCTCTTGACTACTCAAGCGTATAAACTTCGAATACTTTGCGCCAAAAACTTTACACTCTAGCCAAGCTGTGAATCCAACCAGTGTCTACAATACATATGGAGGACTACTTATGTTTTCTCAAGATGAATAATACCCGACAGTAGCGATGAATTATCTGAGGTAACATTCCTCAGATTACATGAACTCCTTGGGTCTGGCTCCACTGTGGAACGCTCTGGAGGGCATTGGAGGCTGGCCGATGGTAGACCCCACTTGGGCGGAAGCCTCGTACTCCACGGAGGGATCTCTGGCTTCTCTGCGAGACCTGAACATCGGTCCCATGTTCGCGATGACCATTAGCCCCGACATCTTCAACACTTCCCATTTCATGATCTATGTGAGTCTAACGAATACAAAGGATGAAAATTTGTTGTTCGTTTATCTTATTTGGAGGCAAACAATTTGTGTTTTAATTGAAAGTTTCCCTGTTAACAATACACGTTACTCTTTTTCACTGATCCTCTTGAAATGAGTCATTAATACTTTTTAGGCGTCACAATTTTTAATTTCATGAACTTTTACCTGTACTTGCTCTCATTCACAAGGTAGGAGAAGGCACGTCAGGCATCAGTGAAACAGTTCTTTCCCAGCCGAACCTTTACTCTGAAGTCTACGAAGCGTACCGAACCTACAAGACTGAGGCCGCCAAGCAAATGCGCGACTACCTCGGCACGAACGTCACGGACGGACAAATCAGCGCAGACGTGGAGGACCTCCTGGCCTTTGAAACGGCCCTGGCGCGACTCATGGTGAACGCCAGCGCTGCCAACGTCACGGATGAGCTCGACAAGATGACTGTCGAGCAAGTGCAGGCTCAGTTCGATCTTATCACGCCTGGACAGGTACCCAGTTTCGCGCTTTATTGTTATTGGTAGAGTTATTACGTCCCATGCTTCTCTATTGAGTAGCATTATTATACTTGTATACCTTGGTTTTTCTTCGTCAGTGGGGAGGATATCTAATACCAGGAAAGTTTGTTTGGAGAGAGAAACGCCTCTTTCAGAGCTTCTGGGTCCCATGCCACACTGCACGACATCCAATAATTGTGAAGCTTTGGTATTTTTACAATGAACATTATGAGACATGGGTTTTCGCAGCCCAGGAGTTCACACCTCATATCTGGGGCTGTTGAGCAGATAGTAGAATGTATTACTGGATTTAGCAAGTCAGAACAATTTTAGTACGGATGTGCACTTGAGAAATATAAAGTTAAAAACAGCGTGCATTTACGAATCAAGCGAATTTGAACAAATTCATAAAATTCCCTACATAGAGACCATGCACTCTTTTTAAAACTGTTTTGCGAGAAATTTGAAATTTTACGTTCATCTTCTTTTCAGTTTGATCTGCTGAAATACCTCACGTTAGTATTCGAGCCATCAACGGTGACGATCGGTTCGGATGAGGTAATATATCTCATAGAAGGCGCCACCTACATCTCCCAGCTCAGCACCTTACTCTCCCAAACCCCCACGCGGGTGCTCGGTGAGTAACTCTTTGAGTCACATTACCCCTTTTTTTCAATGAGAATGTGTCAGGGGAAAATTATTTTGCTTTTATTGCAATGGTACTAAACTTTTATCATAGGTTACCGATATTTAATAATTCAGTGTGTGCATGGTCTGTTCTGCATGTCATTGCTTTTCACAACGCCTGTACTCATCTTCCTTCAAGACGAGATGAATTCGTGTATGAAAGTAGGGAATTCTACAATTTAGAGAGCATTGTTATAAGATATAAATTTTTAGGTAGTTTATTGATTTATCAAAAAATGATGGTTACATTCTAAGAAAGATGTTGTTAAAAAGAAGAGAGGAAGCAAGTACGTTAATTAAACAGTTATGGCTATCTTTCTCCGTGTTTGGAGCATACCAAGGTGCTTGAAAGTTCTTTTAACGGCGGAGAAAATTTCGTCCATAATAATAAGACGAAAAATGAAAACTTCCTATTGATGATGTGGTTTTAAATTGACCATGCGTTCATATACGTACACTATTCTCATTTCTAAAATGCATACCATTGAATCCTCAAATTGCCAACGGGCGAAGCTTCAGGAGTAACTCGTTTTTTTATCTGTTCAGCACTGCATAGAATTACTCCATTCAGTTGCTGAAACAGCAAAAATATTTTGAAATATTTCAGGTGATCCCAAACTCTAAATTGTTCATTGATAACACGTAGACTATTAACATCCAATGAATTCGCATTATTTCACAAAATTATTGTTTTTTGTTTTTCTTCGGCAGCCAATTTCATGGGTTGGATGTGGGTGCAGGAGATAGGTGAAGAAACGACATACGCCATGCGCAACATCACAAGCGACTTCATGGAGGTGTACTCAGACAGCAGCCTGCAGAACTACCCGAGGTACATCTTCTGTAGGGACGAAATGAACGGCGACTTGGGATTTGTTTTGTCCAGAGCATACGTCGACAAATTCTTCCCTGACGGAGCCAAGGAAGAGGTAAAGAAAACGTCATAATTATTGGTTCAGTTTAATTTTCTACGGAACTTGTTGAGTTTTTGGTTGGATGATTGTTGAATTTCTCATCATGATTTCATATATACTAAAATTAAATTGAGTATTAAATTTTTCCTTGTATTGGAATCGTAGAATTCAATTAATGCTTTTACCAGTCCATGACAAGCAAGACTTACGTTAATGAGGATATTTTAATTTATAATTTGATTTACAGGTAAATATACTACTCGGCCAAAAGTTCGTTGTACCCTAGTGAAATGTAAATAAAATTTAAGTGATTTTTCACAGGTTCCCTCGGATCAAATTCGAAGAAAGAGAAAATGATATCCAAAGTTGCGTTCAGTGCCACTGGTAGTCAATTCTGCACCAGCTCTCTACGCGACAAGCATAAATACAAAATTAACCTTTGTCTTTGAGAAAGGACAGGTTATAGGTTTGCTCCGGGCTTGGAAATCTGCCAGAGAAGTGTTTCAAATGATGGGCATAAGACATAGAACTATACAGAAAAACAGTTTCTCAGAGGGAAAAAGATGGTGACGTGCAGTCATTGAGTGGTAATAGTGGCAGAGCTAAAATTCCAAATACTTACGATAGCCGTTCTCTGAAGCGATTGGTGAAAGCAAACCGGCAGGAAAGTGTTCAGCAACTGGCTAGCATGTTCAACGAAGGTCATAATAAAACTTCTGCTCGCACCGTATGCCGAGAACTGAAGAAATGGGTTTATTAGAGTTGCACCGCCACCAAGAATCCATTGGTCATTCAAGCTAATCGAACAAAACGGCTCCAATTTGCAAAAGAGAACGAAAACTGGACTGTAGAGCAATAGAAGCACGTCCTCTGATCAGATGATTAGGATCCACATTGTGCCAGAGGGATGGCAGAGCTAAAATGAGACGGAAACCCAATGAAGGTTTGGATCCTTCAAGCATCGCTCCGACAGTACAAACTTCCGGGGCAGTGTAATGATCTGGGGTCCTAATACGGTCGGGTTTAGGTTAGGAGACCTTGGGCAGCAATGAAATGAAATCTCATGGTTATTTGAACATCCTTCAAGACCAGTACACACATGTCTAAGAATTTTATTTTCCTGGTGGTTCTGGAATTTTTTAAGACTAGTACGCTCGCATTCACTGTTTTCTTTTAGTGCAAGATTGGTTCAGGAATCACGAAAGATCATTTTCTCATATGGAATGGCCTCCACAGTCTCCCGATTTAAGCCCTATCTAAAATTCGTGTTTCAAACTGGATAAGGAGCTGCAAGCCTCAACACCTCAACTTTCTTGGTTAGACGATTTTTCTCCACTTTTACTTATACTTTGGGCAAATATTCGTTAAGGTTTTTGCAAAAACTTATAGAATCTATGCCTTATAGAATGAAAACAGTAATCAAAGTGAAAGGTTGTCCAATGAACTATTAAACTTGATTTTTTCGTCACATCCATATTGTCTCCAGGGTGCGACAAACTTTTTCGCCTGGTTGTGTAAACTCACAATAACAAGCAATCGTGGAGACAGTCTTTTTTAAATTTGTTGGTGCAGCTTGGCTACTATTAATAAGTGGACTTCAATTAAATATATATGCAGGTAAATATAAAGATTTCCCGTTTATACTTATCTGTAACAGTCATTCCTCTAGCAGAATCTGTCGAAGAAAGCTCGATACAATTAACCAGTAACCGATCAAATGCAAAATATATTCAGAGCAATGCAATAAAAGCTATATGCATAACTGGTGGTACCAATTTGCCCATTTTTAGTAGCTATATTTATTTTCATTCATGACATAAAGAAAATTTTTAAATCTCTTAAAGTGAATTAAGAATGCAGAATGCAGACTGAATTGGAATTTAGCTTTAAAAAAGTTAACCTTATAGTATCCAGGGTTTACAAGTGCAACAATGGAATTAGCATAGTTTTATCTTAAACTCATGTTGTTTTGTTCAAATCTACAATGAATTTGAACACAGGTTCATAAACATGAAGGACAGTTTACGCAGTATTTCATTCATATAAAAATTGGTTGATCCTTTCAGGGATAAACAAAAATTCACATGATGCAAATCATCATTCAAATTGAGGCACATCAATGTTCGTTATAACACAAACATTCAAAGCCAAAAAAATGCAAAAACATTGTTTTGAATATTGTCAATATTAAGTCTGGTGAAGTATTCCGTATGTGTGTACAATTTTATGGCAAGTCTTACATTGAAATTGTCGCTTCAGAACGAGCAGCTCGTGGAGGACATCCGGAGTTCGTTCGGAGCTCTCCTGGAAAACAACACTTGGCTCGCTCCGGCGGACCTGGTCACGGCCAAAGAAAAGCTCCAAGCTGTTGAAGATTTCGTCGCTTATCCTGACTGGATTGCGGATGACGACGTGTTCACGGCAGCATATGCGGGAGTAAGAAGTGACCAGTGTTGTAGGTGCTAAGTTTTTTACTTATAAATCGTACCACACCTTTCTAAAGAAATTAGTTATACTAAACCGAAAATTCTGAAAGTAGGAAAGTGATTTTTAAGTATGCTGGTAAATTATGAAATACATGTGTGTTAATGTTTAGAAATATTACGCTAATGAATGTTTTCTGTTAACAGTAACACTAGTAACTCTTTTTTTCAATATATGCTCAGGTAATCCTTGAAGAATGCCATGAGTAGTAGAAGCATAGCAGAATAGGGTTACTAGCGCTTCAGTAATCAGGCCAATAACGCGCCGAATAGAATGCCATGAGCCTGTTTTGGCTATTTTCTGCAGATTGTATTTCTCTAATGTCATACACTTAAGCCAGAAATAAATCGAGCAAAATCAGTGTTAAAACCTACTTTTTTTCGAAACCACATTTAATAATTATCCCCTTAGGAATAAAGTTTAGTCAAATCCGAGTAAAAAAATAAAGTTTTGATTGTATTTTGAAAAGTTGGCAATAGAAATCAGTCAAGATTTTTTTCAGTTGGAAATCAACGAGACCGAGCAGTTCGACAACCTGGTCAGGATCGGCCAGTACCTCGAGCTGTACGATTGCGAGACGTACAGGGACGAACCGCACGCTGAGTGAGTTCGCTATATCAATACATTTTCACCCATAGCGGTGTCGATCCGTCACTGAAAATATTAATTTGAAAAATAAACTGAAACAAATTTATTCGATGGACTGACGAATAGTTTCTTCCCTGGTTTTAAATGTTCATCGCCCTTTCTAAGGGACTGGAATTGAATGCAGTATATGTAAATGTGTAGATGCATTACAGTCATTAAAAATTGTTTTTTAATTTTATATTTTGTTTATGATATTAATTCCAATGAAATTTTCAAAATTTATTTATCTGTTGACTAAGATTACCGAACTTACCGTAGCAATAAATATTCTCCTTTTCTATATTGATGTGTTTTGAGGAAAAATTGTTGTATTGCCTTATCGGAAATTAGCAACTTCCATAGAGTATCCAGACTCAAAAATAACAGAGAAAAGATAAGTAATAACAGTCGTGTAACTGTCAACAACTGCGTCTTACGCGCGGCGGATGTCCTATTTTAACTTTTTTCATGTATACATTTTTGCACTCACGCTTTTTAAAATGAAGTGTGGTGATTATTTGCTGCTGCAGGTTCTTCCCGTTCTAAAAATTTCCTTCCATTTTATGCACTGCAGGTTCGTCATGCCTCCAACTGTAGTGAACGCTTTTTATGACCCAACTGCTAACTCCATCAGTAAGTGTACCATCTTAGAATTTAATTTCAAAACACACTGACTCGATATATTACAATTTCGAATGTTTAATATATGTAAAATTTTATTTAAAAGTGTATGGACATGATCTATGACATGTATGACCAAAGATATCCTAAATTCCAACCACTAACTATTGAAGCATCCTTATTTCGTCAGTAAATAATTATGTAATTCGTAATGAACATTTGACAATGATTTTTTAAGCTCGCGTTTTCGATTTCTATCATTGACGAGTCAGTAATTTTTGTAAACATTTCCTTTTGCCGTCTTTAGTACATCATTTAATTCTCTATCCTGCTTTTCCATTATCAAGTTTTAATTCCTTGCGTGTTTCATAGTCCGCTACATCTTCATCCTGCAGCGCGCTTTCTTACCTCGCTAGAAACCAAATTGATTCTTTTGCGCTCTGAGACCATCCGCATTGCATTGAAGGAAGGCGGAGTGTCCAAGTACTGCTACTCTGTTTGTACGATGTACTGATATGTTGCAGATTTACGCATGCACACTTGCAATAAGAAACGCTACAACTTTTAAACGCAGGCTCATTAACAATATTTGGGTCTGAATAAACTTTCAAGTTGTTCCCTGTTCAGAGTTTACACCTGAAAGTACACGTTTTTCTTCAAAATTTACCTACATTCTTTGGGTCTCGTGTATTCTCAGTATGCAGCCGCTGGATAAAATAATGAAACCAGCGGTGATTTTAGCTCAATACTTCAATGACCCCAGACGTTGCAAATATCTATTCCAAATTCATTTTGGTGATTCAATTCATATGATATAGGTTCATTTTTCTTATTTATCGATTATTTATTTGTTCAGATCCTACTACTTGTACAGTATAAAGTTATCATTGACAAGTGATCTCAATGAGTTCGAAGAAGGGCAAGTTCTTCAGGCTCGAATTGGTGGAGTACAACAGCTGAACTTTTGCATTCTCGAAAGCTACAATATTAATGACTGTGATAGAATTTTAGAAGCAGGGCCAAATCGAAAGCAATAAGAGCAATTCCAAGAGACATTCGAAACTTTACTTCGTGTTCTAACGCATAGGAATGGGAAGAAACCACCAGGCAACTGCCGTTAAAGTAATTGCAAAGTAAAATTAAAATCTGACTGGCTCGGTTTCAACCAAACATGTTCGCCGTTCGCTTAATAAAGCTGGATATCATTGAAGAGCCGTCGTTAGTGAACCTCTTCTTTCTCAATGCATCATTCAGAAGAGGCTTAACATGTATAGAAATAACAAGAGCTGGTAAACAGACGTATGGAAGTAGGTAAGATTCTCTACCGATTCCAGCTTTTCTCCATCTCCCACTGCAGGAAATACGAGATGATGTGTGGAGGCAGCCCTTTTGACACCAACGATTAGTCTTTTTTTGGTACTAAGGCTACGCACCTCAGCCCAATTTGAAACAAAGTATTACCTAAATAAAGAAATAGCGATTAGTGTTGGTAAAAAACAATCTTAATTAAAAATGAATAATCAACATGATTTTAAAAAGGATGTTGGTAAAATCAGTGCTTACTGATATAATGAAGAGAAATATCTCTTATTTCAATTATTTTGTCCAAACCTTGTTTAATGTATTTGAAACTCGTCTAGGAATATTAATTCGTCTTACCTTGAATTACATACTTTATAGTTTTATTGACCTTTAAAAGGCTGGTAGTCTATATCATTATGAACGCTTTGGAGCACATGTCTGTGACCTAGTTGCACTAAGACATACACGTAGATCAACGTCAATTTGTGGATCATTTAAAAAAATTGTGTCACATTCCATCATGAATTTGCTCTATACCCTCTTGCAAGAGGCCGAGATATCACTCATTGAAGATCGCCTCAGCCCTTGATGACAGTTCTGAAAATAAAAAGCTAAAGCCACATTTGTTACCAGCAATCCTAGCTGGCATCCTGCAGATCCCATTCTACCAGCACAACTCCCTGGCTGCCCTCAACTACGGCGGCATTGGCACAGTCATCGGACACGAGCTCACGCACGGCTTTGACAATTCAGGTGACTTTCTGTGCGCTCAGTTGACTAATACTTTCCGAGTAGTAACTGTCAAAAGATTAAATATTTTTAAAACCTGAAGTTATCTCTTTGCAATTCTTCTTACGAATGTTAAAGACCAGTTTTTCTAAAAATAAAATCCCTATTTTTTGAGCCCTAACTAGGTAAGGAACAAGGCACGTTCGTACGTACATATACGTATACTCTGCGATCCTGCACTTAGAGGGCAGATCATAATAACATACTCGAATTGGGCATCCTTCGAGTGAAACTGCGTAATAACGACAATCGTGCTCTATTTCCAGGAAGAAACTTCGACAAAGACGGCAACCTGGCCCTGTGGTGGAGCCTGGAGTCCATCCAAGCCTTCAACGAGCGGGCGCAGTGCTTCGTGGACCAGTACGACGCTTTCCATCCTCCTGAAGTGACTGACCCCACCGTCACCGTGAGTGAAGATGCCTTCGGCACAAAATTTAGAGGTCACTCAAGAAGAGGGGTAAAATATTTGCTCACTCTTAGTTACAATCTATGTTGAATGACGATGCAACTAACTCGCTATGCGAGAAATGCACCATTTTTGTAAACCTAAAAATCAGTTTCAAACATCAACTACAAGAAGGTTACGTCGAGGCAATGCCAATTATGAATATTCAACAGTTCAGTGCTTATGTTTTCAGCCGAGCAGAAACACGTAAATCAGGCAGCTAATAATTACATATTTGTTCAATTCCTTCTCAGGTGGATGGCCAGCAAACGCTCGGAGAGAACATTGCGGACAACGGAGGCATTCGCGAGGCGTTCCTTGCGTATCAGCGCTACGTAGCTCGCAACGGCCCGGAGCCTGCGCTCCCTGGTCTCGACGAGTTCACGTCTGACCAGCTCTTCTACTTGGGCAATGCCAACGTGAGAACTTGCTAAACGTCTTTTGAAACTAGTTAGAAAAACTGGAAGACCTAGTATGTATATCATGTAGTTTTGTACACATGTATCATTTCACCAGAGAAATATACAGATATACTAGATCCTGCCAGTATTATTAAATTATGCACGGATTTAATGCACAAAGTAATGCAAGTATCAATAGCTGTTTTAATTGGACAAGACGAGTAGAAAATTTGTCATTAATTTTCTGAAAATGTATCGTAATGAGTAGTTTAGCATTGGAAAATGGCACCGAATACACAGAGGATAAATTTCTTTTTAGAAATCGATCAAGTGTCCTATGAATACAATATTGTGTTATAGTGTTTGGGATTTTTTTTATTTTAAGAGATAAACTTCAGTGCATGTAATCTAAAATTGCAAGCTTCGCTAGAGACCATGAAACGCATATAATCTACGTCTTCGCAAAAGTCATATTCTCAATGAAGGAATGGTGAACTATGATCTAAATCATTTCTCCACATTAGGTAATGCAGGAAATGATCTAGGAACAGAAATTAAAGATACGTTCAAAAATCTTCATGATAAAAAATCAGCTAAAAGTTAATCCAGGTTCAGTTCTAATATTTAACGATTCTGTGCTAAATCGTGGCCCAAGCTCTCGAACACCAACTAGGAACGTTTTAATTTTCTGAGTCGGTTAACATTCCTAATTCATAACTCAATTACATATATCTTCGATAACATTCTCGCAGCATAGTCAAGTAGTCCTCGTGAAAAATAAAAAATGCAGTTGAGTGTGTAGAATATGCATTGGGAACCCAGTACACATATCATAAACTGCTAAGTATACGTATGCAGGGTGAACCACAAAAATGAGTCAAGACCTCAAAATGCTCATTACTCAGTCAGTATTTTTCCTAAAGGGCTCGACGTGGTTTCATTTTAAACATTTAAATGTCTTCTTACATCAGATGGAAAACATTTTGTTTCACAGGAATATTTTAGGTACAGTTACACAAAAAATAAGGATGATTTTTTTGCTAATTGTGCGAGTGGACAGTTAAAAACGTCAGCACCAAGTTTATTTGCTAAAATTACACTGAGTATTAAAATAGGAAGAAGATCAATATTAAGAATTTCTCAAATTACATATACAGTAATATTAATGAAGCAAGCTTCCATTCTAGTCCACATTCATGTTTCAATTCCAACTAATGGCCACCGTTGTGCTCAGGCCATTTTTGACGTCGTATTCTCATTTCTCATTAATTTTCGAATTATTTCTGAGTTGCTTCTAAGTACGATTATATTCCTGGTGATACAGTCACATAAATCTTGCAAGTCCATTGGAGGTTTTTCGTAATTTTTTTGCAAAATGCCCGAAAGAAAAAATCGGGTGGATTCAGATCGGGACTGCGCGGTGGCCATTTCACTCTATGCCCAACTGCAATGACACGCTCTCCGAACACTTCGTTTAATAGTTCTGTGACATAGAACTCTGTCGTGCATCCACACACTCTTTTGATTAAGAGATTCAACAGAAATGCAAAATAAAATTTGTTTATGATTTAAATTAAACATTTTGAGTTATCTCGCACAATGGGCAAAAAAACGCACAAACTTTTTGAGCAATTGTCTCAAAATTCCTCCCGTAAACCAAGAGCCTTTTACTCTGATATAAGTGAGGAAATTAATTTTTAAAATGTAACCAATGCGAGATCTCTATGATCAATACTTAATGCCTAATAAGTATATGAAAATCTGGACACTTTTTTATGACCCACTCGTATATTCTTCACGTATTATTTCTAATGAGGTATTTCAAGAAATTTAAGCTAAGGAATTCAGTTGAACATCAAGTGCATTAATAAGCAGTTTATACTATGCTTTATTCGTATAATTTATTGTGTTGTCAGAGCAGAATGAAATAAAGCCTCATAACCCAGTTTGACATTGAAAAAAGTTCAAGTAATTCTCACCATGCATCTTTCCCTCACCTTACACTGTCGTCAGAGCTTCCCGGATTCAAGTTTTGAATGCTAGTTGGATGTTCAGACTCGCATCAATAACTCCTTATTTTTGTTCCCTCACCTTAGCTGTGGTGCGAGAGCAGGTCAGAAGACAGCATCATTAGTCAGCTGGGCAGGGACCCGCACTCGCCAGGCCGCTTCCGCATCCTCGGACCTCTCAGCAACGACGCCGAGTTCTCGAAAACTTGGAGCTGCTCCGCGGGGTCCGCCATGAACAGAGGCAATGACAGCTGCGTCTTGTGGTGAACAGGACAGACTTCAACGACAATATAGCTAAATCCATTACTGAAATGAGCAAAATATATAGATACATACTCTGTGTGGTTCGTGTAAGCTTTATTTAGAAAGGTGTTCTTTGTATACGTAAGAAATGCTCTGCCGATACACATTGTTTCCAAACTAAATACATCAGCGAATCCCCTCGGTGTTCAAACAAGCTAAGTTGGTATTCGCGGACACAGCGACGAACGTTCTGTGGCATGCGTTCCTGGGGATCCAAGGCTGAAAATGATGATATATGGACTCATAAATAAACATTTTCAAATCTAGACAACATGAGGGATTGTCAGAGTATGTTGAATAAGATATGCATTCAGGTAACGTAGCGGAAATATATTTTGCGTTAAAATCAAGGGAAAGAGTTTTTACACAATTTTATGTTTTTTCGTATCAGTGATATTAATATTTTTCTCGCTGGCCTGTGGACAATACCTACAGAACACAAAGAAGACTTGGTACATGGAACAAGCGTTTTTGTCGCAATTTAACATCTCTCATCCCTCTCAAGCTAATTTTTTGCATTCCGGAATAAAGAAAATTATTGGATATATTGTTTCAGGAATACGTGTTTACAAATTCGAATAAGTTGGTAACATTGTATTTCAAAATTTCATGTATATGTAAAATTATTTTGAATAACGGCAGCACATTATTACAACTACATGTTTAAAAATTCATTTATGAATTAGGGCCTATTATACTTGAAGTACGCAATTATATAATGATTTACAACACTTATAATAGATATATCTTAATGCTCAATATAGCTTATTTTGATCTGTCCTTTTTAGTGGAATGCAAAATTATAGTCTTTCTTGCAAATGAAATACAAATAAATTATCTATCTTACAATGTATTTTTAATGCTCTGCGTTTGAGTTATATCTTCTCGTACAACGGCCATCTTATCAATAACGAGAATAAAAACTGGGAACGTTTTTGAAACACAAACTGTTGGTGTGATCAGTTGCAAAGGATATAGGTAAAGTAAATCGCTCTTCGAAAAAAAAAGTTTATTCCAAAGTTGGTCACATACAAAGTATACATATACCTTCTGGTTTTTCGGTTAGTAAAATTACAACCTTAAAATTAAAACTTTTTTGACTTCTTTGAACTGTTGCCGTTTTTACATGAACAGTTTTCCATTTCTATGGTACATTGAAATAGAATGATGAAGAATAGAGAGTGCTACAGTCAAGCTAGGGTGTCATGTCATTACTTTTGCAGGTCATGAAAGAAAGCTACAAGACTTCCTTTGAAGATATTTAAATTTATTAAAAAGGGAAATACAACGAGGAAATGAAGCCTAGTGAAACAATAAAATACTATTATCAACTAGCTGCCTCTCTACCTAGAAGTTTTTTTAATTTAAAAAACCTCGTTTCTAGTTCGAACAATCAAAAGAAATCAGAAGGAAAAAATGTTTTACATCTCAAAAGCCGATGTGAACTCATGGAGTCATTTCGGTCATGCAGTTGGACGACAAAACTATACAGGCTTCAAGGGCTATTTTTGAACATGTTCTTTTCAGTCCATTGTACAGTCGGCCATACGTCTTTATTTTTTCATTTGAGATATAACATTTAAATTAAGATCTGAAACCCAAGAAATGAACCCAAGGTGATGTACACCAACTTTCCTGTTACTGTGATGGTTTTAGGAGTTGTGAGTAGTGAAGGTCATGTCATGCCACCTCATATTCTTCCACAGGGTCTTGTGGTTAATGCTGCTGGATACATTGTTGTTCTAAAAATAGTTGTTAAGCCCTGGATAAATAAGTACCTTCTCACGAAACCGTAGGGACCCAAGATCGGTTATCAGAGAATTTTTACAACCATGTGCATGCTCACTTGTTCTAGCAGCAAGTGTAGTAAGGCAACATTGAAGTGATACCGGTGATGTCAAATGTAGGATATTTTAGCAGTTCCGACGTGATACTGGTAAAGTGTGAATGTAATATTTTAAAGTGATATTTAGGTGATACCAGTAAGGTCAGAATGTAGAATATTTAAAATATTGAAGTGATGTCGGTTTTGTGAGAATATACTATTTTCAAGTAGTATTGAAGTGATACTGATTATATCAGAACGTAGTATTTTTAAGCACAACTGAAGCTACTACTTTAAAAAAATTTGGTAGGGTAGGGAGCTGTAAAATATTTGCCAACGCCACCTTAATTTCCAAATGTCTTCTTACCATTCTGGATATTTTATGCAGGAAAAATTGATTGTGCATCGTAGTAGTAGTATAGACCCCAGTGCTTCAGTGACGCAGACTGCCTCGAGCCGAAAGAGTAAGGAAGATTTAGTATGACAGTGGAGAACAGGGCAAGGTGTGTTCCCGCACAGGATCCCCAAAACATAGAAATAGCGAGCCAAAAAATGAGAAGCAGAAAAGGCAAAAAGGAGATAACGAAGAAGGTGTGATATTGGACGAAGCAAAGTGGGCACGAAAGATAGAGGTTTCGAAGGCTTATCTATAGCTGCTGTCATCTATTCGTAACAATGCCCCAGGAGTCTCCAGTCCCCATAGCATACGATGGCCAAGCCTTACTACCATAGCCATATCGCCTATCCTTTGCCTCCCGAGGCGAT
Organism: Orchestia grillus; assembly: GCA_014899125.1. Lineage (NCBI taxonomy): Eukaryota > Metazoa > Arthropoda > Malacostraca > Amphipoda > Talitridae > Orchestia > Orchestia grillus. The sequence goes on from VOMN01060862.1 coordinate 14,164, forward strand.
TAATTTAAGTGTCATATAAAGGAACTAAAATGAAATAAGAGCATGGCATTTGCTATACATTTATATCTTATGTAGCTACGCATAATTTGATTTTGAATTATGTGGAAATGTGTGTTTTGAAATGAACTGGCAGCAAAGATGCATAGGTGAATTGAAATTTAAAAATTGCTGAGTTGTGGCCAATTCCAATCGCTTAATCAGTAAGAGAAAAATGAAAATACAGCAAAGAGTATTTCATTCTATGATAAATAGTTTTATTCGCATAATATAATTAATATTTTACAATAATTTCCTAGCTAAATTTAGGGTACTCATTAAAAAAACAAATCCTCGCAAGTTGTATATGCAATGAGTAATCAAATTCAAATTCAAAATTAAACTACCAATTCAATAAGAAGTTACTAGATTCAGTGAAAGAAATTCAGTGATTAGAAAACGAACAAAATGAGAAAGAGGCTGGGTAAATGCTAAAGAAATGTAAACTAGCGGTCGTCCTATGTGCTAATGACCTAGTGAAGAAAATGTGCTAATACTACTTGGTTCACAGCGATGCTTCCGTGCTTTGGTAGGTCAGGGGTCGGTCAGTAAAGGATTTCCTCGCGAAACGAAATTTGTTTTAATATTTTTCACGACTCACAAATTTGACCAAGACTCCACTTCTACCAAACCAAGTATCTGATTAACCTCCCAAGTTACAGTCGAGTGCGCCACGTCGTCGCCCAGTACGGTTTCAGTGTGGGTTTGTCGCCCTGCCGCAAACCCTGATAAAAATCGGCGTAGTACTACTACAATACCGAGCAGACATCAATAGCGTGACGCGGCACCAGCAACGTCCGCAGCGCGAACGTCATGACCGTCTTCGGCGCAGTTCGCTGCCACAGCGGCCACGCGCGCCACTGCGGGAGTACCGGCAGCGAACTCCATTGAGGGGCACAGACGTACAGCGTGCCACTAGTGGCCACACTCAATATCCGTTAAAAAAGAATGAGCACAGTCGAGGGTAACTGCCCCGAACTGCTCTAAAGAGTTCATTGCAGTTCGTGGTAGCAGCCTCGCCTATGCGCGGGTGTAAACTATTTTAGGTTAGGAAAAATTCTTCTACTTTCTGTAACATGTTTCCTTTTATCGTAGATACACGATAATAAAAATCCAAGTCCGTTTTAGCAAAAAATAAAATAGAAGACTAAGTCACTCACATTTTTCAAGGTATTTACTGTCTCGAATTCAAATTAAACTACCTGCTCATGAGTTATCTATGTACTGCGGTACTTTTCTGACTCCACGGCGTACAGGTTAGCGTGATAGCCTCGCAGCTGGGAAGTTAGCGTTCGACTCCCGGCTCAGGCACTGATTTTCGCGTAACCACGGAGTATTTCCCTTGGGAAAGGAAGCTTAAACCACACATTCCTCACATCCCTCACATCCTTCACGCGTCAGTAGTTGTAAGGCGTTGAAAACCCAACGGTAAAATGTGTTGGAATTAATAAAGGTACTTTTTAAATACAAATTTAAACTTTTAATATTTTCTAATCCTACTAACATAATTTCAGTACATTTTCACGGTATTAAGCGACATAATATGGGATGGTACCCTTTTTGGAAAAAATGGGATGCACAATCATTTTCACTGCATCAGAGTTTATGGGATTTAGAGTTTACAACTGGAAAACAGTAAGACCATCGCAATCCAAAAGATGCCCAAAGAATACTATAAAATGAAATGATGTAAAATTTTACGGGCGAGTGACGAAAAAAGTCAAATTACGATTGTAAAAGATGGCAAAATTAATGTTCAAAATGCCTCTTTTAAATACAGTATTTAAATAATTAGGGCAAATTCAAAATCTACAAGAAATTTGAAGTTTCAGATGTTAAGTTTGAATGCCCAAAATCGATTCCGCGTCACGATTTGATATACGGTATAGAACAGACTGAGAAAATGCTCACTCAAGGGAGGGTCAGAAGTAACATTTTCATTGTGGGTCAGGAACTGAGTAAACTACTAAACATCGCTCGCTAATAAAAGTAATCATGCAACTAAGCCACAGGTCGCACTCATTTTTAAAAACATTAAAATATAACCCAAATAATTTTTCAATTAAATTTTATATTCTTTTCGGCAAAGTTCACTGCATTTCCTTACATAGAATTGAAAATGAGATGAATGTTCCCTGCAGTAGTATAGGCTGCAACATTGACTTAATTTAATGTTAAGCCAAAAGAGAAGGTGCTGCTTAATACATGTATATGGTCTCTAGAGAACAGGGTATCTATACACAAGGTGTGTTCCCACGCAGGATCCCTGGAGCGGAGAAACAGGAAGTTAAGGATGAAAAGGAAGAAAAAGCAAAAATGAAGTGACGAAGGTGTGGAGATAGAAAGAAGCAAAGTGGGCACGAAAGATAAAAGTCCCGAAGGTTTATATACAGCTGAAGAGCTGAAGCAACCAAACAGTGTCTCCCCTGGCGTCACCAGGCCTCATCATAGCATATTATAGACAAACCTAAGTAACTTAGCCCAATTGACTATTCTATGCCCCTTAGCTGAAAAAAATGATAACATTTGCAAACTGCGATCTACAAACAATATGCCCAAAATTTTCGTTTCATTACGAGCAAAATTCTCTTGCTCACTCTGTGTGCCCACGGAAGTAAACGCGTGTGAAGTTACTGCTTGTGAGCTTTCTACTGCAACACTTTTCTGATTCCCGCGCCTTTTCAGTTTGCTCTATTGCTGAATTTGAAGCCTCCACGTTCCTTGCTGCTGCAGACTTCATGCTTTAAGCCCCGACAGCTTACTCGTTTTGATCCGTCGCGGTCTCCCCGTTGGGTAATAGCGACGCAACCTCCATTCTTTGCTTGCTGACGTTGCCATTCCAGTCGAAAGAATTCTTCCGAGCTGTACCGATTGGGTAATGGACAGTTTTGCTGGATGCGACTGCAACCTGAGGTAGAGCAGCGATAGCAAATGTTAAATTAGTAACAGCGGTAGAATTTAAGCAGATTGAAATTAATGCAGATCAAAACCATGGCTTGAATGGAATTGCATTGGGAGTGAATATGATTTCACAACAATTTTCAAGTAAAATATACACTTGCATTCAATCAAGTTGTACACTGAACTTTCTCTTTTTGTGAAGCTGTTTCACTTTCCTTCTGCCTCGGTCCAGACCAGTCATGGAATGTTGAACAGGTAATAGTCTTGTCAAAAGAGATTTCAACATGAAATTTGTTGTCTTGCAGAGCCAGCTGTTTTCTGACCAATCCATTTCTTGAAACTGAAGTATTAAACTCAATATAATTCGATTAACTATACAAGCATAACCAACATTTGACACATATAATAGACGCTCTGAAGAACTTTGCTCTACAATGATTTACATAACTAACGCAGTTATAAATTATGTGAGTGTCTTCACTTTGACTGGTATCTGACAACATTTCTAGCAGCATTTCTAGCACGGATGGTCAGCTGAAACCACGGAGGCACGGTTGCCGTATGATTACAAATTTAACATGAATATAAAATTCGATCAGTATTTAAAGGCACAGAGGTGTCTGAAATTATATTGATACGTCAAAATTCCCTAAATTTTATTATCGTAATTTCTTTTATCTAACAAATCTGATTCTGTACAATGAAAAGAAACAAGTGTTGGCATAGAGCCACATGGACTAGAATTTTAAGCTCCGCCTGTCTTAAAGAAGGAGAACAAGAAGGAGAAGAACCTGTCAAATTGACAGCAATAACCGAGACTCGCAGCCAGGGACGCCCACTCGCTCCGCTATCGCACCCTTAC